>OY740771.1:68385247-68664921 GCA_963513935.1 Aphrophora alni | reverse complement strand
TCTTTGTAGTAAGTTTTTATTGTGCTTTTGATGCAGTTTTGAGAAAAGTTTAAAGGTAATTAATTTTCTATTTTCATTTTATTCATATACAAATATGGTAAGAATAATGAAAAAACATTTAGCAAATATGTGATTGAATTGCATGTTTTACAAACGGTTAAAATGTACAGTTCTCAAGTCATTATTATATTTAGTAAAATTAATGTCCTCTTCTTTTTAATGACAAGGACATATTATAGAAAGTATATCAATTATCGATTATTTAGTTATATATTAATGTGTTGGTCATATAACATCTATATAGGCAAACACATTTAGATATACAAACATCAGGAGTATTATATTTTAGTTATTATCAGAACATGAGGAAAATGAACCTGTTCGTTCAAACAATGAAATTTCCTACATTTGTAAAATCAGTCACTAAATATATTGTTTTTTTTCACTACTATAAGCTTCTTTTTTTTTTTTTTCGGATTTAGATTTATTTAAATATCTAAATATTGATGTATAATATTAACTCGTCGTAAATATATAAAATAGTAAAAGTCACACACAGTGAACGGGCTATTCAGTCAATATTGATTGACCACCATTTTTTTCGATAAATTTTTCAATTGTGTAATTATTATTTGTTAGATATTTATGGAGGATGTTTGTTTTCGGAATAAATATTTGAATGTTTATAAATGGTCTTCATTAGATCGACCTCAGTAACTTGTTCCAGAAGATATAAGACATAAATTGACACAGTTTAGTTTTCTTTGGAAATATTTGAAGTAAACTCTTTTGTGGAAAATTGGAATTCAAATGGATTAAACTTTATTAAACGTAATGTGTATTATTTTAAATTGAAATTATAATTTACTTTTACACTATATCGAAAATTGTGGTCTACAAATAACTGTAATTTTCTTGGAATAACATTACGGTAAATTAAGTTTTAAATTTGAACTCTGTTAAGGAAAAACCGATTAATAATTCACGTTTACTAGTTATTGATGTAAATCAAAACAAATGTTCAAGTCAAAATGTTAAAATTTGTTAAAATGTCACAAGTTTTGGTTTATTATGCTATAGATATCTTGTCGTTTGTATTGCTATTTTGTAAAATTTGTACTTACTTTATCCCAATAAATCCAGTCAATTCCTTTCAAGTAATTTCAACTTTCAACCTTCTGTTATCTATTTATTGACCAAACGTCTTACAAAGCATATTTAACAGTATGTGTGGATTTTCAGAGGAAATTGGACTGTCATGAGCGGCCTGATTTATGCACAAACATCTTTTCCCTCGTCATTTTTCTACTTCTTATATTGTATCCACTGAAAGAAATTTCAAGATGTTTTTACAGTACAAACATAATACCACAACTTTGATTCACATCTTGTAAACTCGTTTTATAAAATCAGTTAAAACTTCACTTTACAATATCTATTTTTTTAAATTATTTTGCGGCAAGATATATAACGAAATTGCTACTAACTCACTTCATTAATAGTTTCTATATAAATAAATGGGTAAAAATAAAGTGTAGACTATAAGTTTAAATATTTTCCTGTTTCTATCAAAAAATAGATGTTCTTTGGACGTAAAAGGTATTTACATTTTGTTGTAAATAAGTTACTGTTTAAAGTTACCAATAGCTTGTAATATACCTTTTTTATGTCAAGCGACTTATTTGTCGAGGTTCGACATGTTTCGCAAACGTAACTCCATCATCAGGATTACTTATACACACTGAAGTGATCGTTCAACATGTTGCCATTCTTACGGATGATATCCTTAAATAGATGCTCTTGGAACCAGGAATGGTAATGTTTAAAAAAAGAGATCTAGATAATTTTGATTGACCTGTAATTTATTTAACTTTTTTAAATTTAGCGATTCTGAGTTTTAAGTTAACCATTTACATAAAGTTAACATATAACATAGATGGTTTTTTTATTAAAAGGAACTATCTGCAAATTAACAATTGACACTAAATATATTTAGCTAGTAATTTACATTATTTATACGTCCCAAAAAAGATTTAGATGATTTTTAATCAACCCCCCCCCCCTATACAATTAATTAAAAAGTAAGTTAAAAAGTAGAAAAAGACAATTCATTAAAGTATATAATGTTACAAAAATTTAGTTTTTAAATTATATATATATATATATATATATATATATATATATATATATATATATATTAAAATTAACAAGATTTAATTAATTAATTACACATAAAATATATAAGTTGGCCAACTGTAAAAAAAAATTCTTTAAATATATTTTATATTTTTAACAAGGAAAATATTTCTTATTTATTGATGTTTATTGACGTCAATTTTAGAATTTTGCAAATTAACCCCTTTGGGGTCGTAAAGTCGAAAGGTGCATTTATTCCATCCACTACAATTTTATTTTATTTTGCATTATATATATATATATATATATATATATATATATATATATATATATATATATAATCATGTCTAGTTCAAAAAAATCATCCAAAACATTATTTCACAAATACACTTCAAGTTTATTCTGACTAATTGAAATTCATAGTTTAAGTTGTTTATTAGTTTTCACTTTTGTCCCTTTTACATTACTTAAAAGAAAGTCCTCCGGACTTAGCATGAACTTGAAATTTACTGCAGGAACTTAATTTTTTACAGCATGCTGGAACCAGCCGTATAGCTGGTCTATCAGAGTCGAACGCTTGTAAGGCTCAGATGAGATTGATTCCAATAAACTAGATACATTTTATTGAAAATTAACACGATTAGCTTTTTAAATTTAGAAACATGAGTTTTCGCACGTATTTAGTAAAAATTTTGAATCATTTTGAAGTAAAAGTAAAAAAAAAAAACTATTATAATTTTGAAAGAGTTGCGACGAGCATTCTGAAACTAAACTCAGATAACTGTATTTATCTCTAGAACAGAGACTGCCTCAAGGCTATCGCCTCGAGGCCAGTCCACAGTCGAATGAGGTGAGGCTGTTTACAGACTAGTCCGCTAGATTGTAGCAGCTCACGGCCGCTCTAAAAGGAAATATGATTACGAGAAACCTGTCCCGATGGATTTAAAGATGCAAGGTCTGCACAAACAGTAAAATGAATTTTACATAAAACACTACACAAATATTTCACTATGTGAACACAGATATGCATCTGTATTGGTGTGCACCTTATCATGGTCTATCAGAGATTGTTGAACTGAACTGTCTATTCTTATTATTCCTTATCTTTTTCGGGTGGTTGATAGCCGTGACATTTTATACAAAATACTAATTGATATTTTAATTGACCAACTATCATTCCATTCACATTCCTATAAGATACGGCTATCAACCACCCGAATAACATTAGGAATGATAACAATTTACATATTCTTCACATTCTGTGAACGGTCATCATAAAAAGAAAAGTTTGCACAAATAGAGATACATACCTATGTTCTTATAATTCGTGAATAATATGTGATAATACTCTTATATATATATATATATATATATATATATATATATATATATATATATATATATATATATATATATATATATATATCTTTTATTATTATGTTACTTCTATATTATACAAATTCTCAAACTATACAAATTTATATAATTGAATAAACTTACTTTTTGTAGTCAATAGAGATGTTTTAAAAATTATTTGCACTAAAGCTTTATCAGAACAACTTGATTACATAAATTTATTTAAACATTGCTTGGTAAACGTTAAATACATTTATAATGACAGACAACATTAATAATATGCATAGTGTTGTTAAAAATATTGTATTCAATGTATAAATTTACAGTGTTAACATATTTTATTAGTTGCCTAAAGTCCATAGTTTAAACAACCGTTCGTGTAACGTGAGGCTTTCCACTATTTATATACAATAACAAACTTATAAAGTTATAATCTATACAATTGCTAAATTTAAGCATATATCTCATTTATAGTCTATCTCACTTATTACCATTTAACCTAACTTTTAATAAAGATATAATATAATGAACTCCAAATTACATTAACCGAAAAATTATTTTTTTATAAAGTATAGATTATAGGGTCTGGGTCTGAAGAAACAAAGATTTCAAGAAGATGGACATCTGATTCTAAAGATGAAAGTGAAGGTTCTAACCGAAGACCAGGCAATGGAAAGTTTAGTTACGGCTAGGGCCACAAGGGATAAGCACAGACATACATTAACAGCGGAATATTTATTGAATATAATGTATAGAGAGACAACGAGAAAAAACTGTACCAGCAAAACAAAAAAAAAGAAGAATTGGAGACACCATTTTAAAACTTCATAATTCTCAAACTCTCAGATAGCATGATATTATGATTATTATGGATAACAAGACTATTACATCGAAAACCATAACTTTAAAGAAGGATATACAGTTATCCCCTACCAATTGGAACAAAATTTCTATGTATTTATAAGTAGTATGCATTATAATAAAAAATTCTTCCATATACTTAACATAAAATATTATTATTATTATTATTATTATTATTATTATTATTATTATTATTATTATTATTATTAATATTATTATATTTGTTACTCACGTGTAGTTTAGAAATATGAAATCTATATAACTACGAGAGGAAAAAGCATATTTCCAAATATCGGTACAAACTTTTGAAAAGGAATATCGAAAAGTCTTTGAAAAGTTAAATGATATCCTGTTAATATCAAAGGAAAAGCGAAAAGTAAATATGTATTATTGAAAGGTTTTCGTACTAAATGAATATTAATTTTTTATAATTTATATTAACTATTATTATTAAAAGTCAATTTTTTATTTATTGAATTTTTCTGTAATATGTAAAAAAAATAAAAAAGGGATTAATTTTTACAAATTTTTATACAGTTCATATAGATAATAATAATATTTATTTTCCCACTAATATTTAGAGTATTAGTAAACGATTAAATATTCTATCCCTATACACCTGAATTAAATGTAAACCACATGAGCCATTGTATTTTATTTTTAAGATTTGCTAATTACATGCAAGGCCTTTGATGAAATAAATTATTTACATTAACATGTAATTTTTAACTTTCTTTGAGTAAACATAGATTAAAAGCCGTAGGTCTTATGAAAAGACTCATCGAAGCATAAATCTGTTCAGTTACACCTTTCTAAAAGGTTACTTTCAATGCTTTCATCTTGTGAAAGGTCTGAAATAACACTTTCAAATCTTGAGCTTAGAATTTTTGTTCCTTTTATGTTTGCCTAATGTAGCCATTCACAGTGATAAGGTAATGGATGCTTTAAAATATAGTTAAAGAAGTATATCCGGTTTAGTATATATAAAAAAGTTTTTTTTTAATAGATATAATAAGAATACATTACATCATAATAATAATTTGTCTTATATTTGAACACCCTGTGAAATATTTTATAACGCAATATTTTGTAAGATGTGAATAATAAAAAAAAACAAAAAAAAACGACTGTATCCAGGACTCTACATGTTTAATTAGAATTTATTGTTTATACAAAATAGGACAAAAAATAAAGTAAATAAATAAAATAAAAATACCGCATTATTTCAAAACTTTCATTTTAATATTAAAATGGGAATAGGAAAAAGTTTTGTCTAAAAACTTTATTTTAATTACATTGAATGGATTGTATTTATTAGTTTAATGTTTACTTCAACATTAATACATTTTATGGCAATATTTTAGCATATTTTATTGAATTTCTGAGTTATATGTTATTTTCCTAATTATTATCTTCTAAAATGGCAAACCATTAAACACAAATGTTTAAAAAATTGCTATTTCAAACTGGTTTATCACAAAAATATGTTAACATTACTCAATCAAATTTCAGGACCTGATTAGGTACAGCAGAATATAAATGATATGTATAGCTATATAACATGTAAGCTAAAACAAACATCTTACTTAGTTTCCGAATATCCAATATTACGCAATTTGTTTTTACCAAATAACATTTTAACTTTGAAACTAGATAGGATATTGAGTTTAGATTTTAGATACGCATTTTACATGTATTGAAACGTGTTTTCAAAATAACTGATATTTAAAAAGGTTAAAGTCGAATAGCTTGAAAACTTGTTAACTTTGTCAAACAATTAAATTAGGCTGAAAAGTTTTTTTTTTTTTTTTTTGTTAATGACAAACAAATAGGTATTTATATATTTACTCTAGCTGAAAGGAGTAATCGAAAAAATCCGAAAACATAATATTTTAGGTAATTGTCCACAACAAAATGGATTATACAAAAAACAAAATATTGTTAAACTGAAAAGGGACAATTATCAACACATATATTATTATATTTGAAAAACAAATAAACGCGTGTAGCAAATAAAGTGAGAAACGGTTGACATTTCATTATTGAAGAGAGGAGGGGAGGGGTTGATTTTGAGATTTTCTATGCCTATATACATTTATAGGTATACATATAAACATACACATACATACATAATGTGGGTAGTTTTTTTATACATTTATAGGTAGGTAGTTATGAAAATTCTAACAAACAAAATTATGTAATAACAAATTTATAAAAACTAGTGTAGTGGCTTCGGATGACTAGTTTTATTATGCCAATATAAACTCAAATATTTCTGGATGATGAATATGTCCTATAAATTAAATTTTAGAAAGGTCAAATATGTGGAAGTTATGAACTATTAATCACTATCTATAATATGATGTAGGCGGGATCATTTTTCTATGTGATTTAGATGAAATTTTGAATTTTGACGAAACTAAAAAATTTTCGTCTGCCGTCTAGAGACATATCTTGACTCTTTATGTATTTATTCTTATGATATTCACAAATCATTTTGATGGATCGAATCTAGTAGATCACAATAATTCGATTTGGAAGGATATCTTTAACCGTTCCAGAGATATCTGAGGTAATGTTGGAAAAGGGAATTAATACGGAGCGAAAGAGTAAATGAATTTTACTATACATTATATAACTCGATTAGCATTCGAGGTATGAGTTCTACATAGCCACATTCTTAATTTATTAAAACTTAATAAAGCAAGACCCGGTTAATAACGTGTTGGAATATCCCCATAATATTTCTATTTCAACTACAAACCACTGTACGTAATATCAAGTAGCTGGGATTATATCTCTTTGTGATGTAGACGGAATATTGAAAATTTACGAAACTAAAATGTTTACGTCTGCCGTCAAATGACATATTATTACCTCTACTATTTATGAATATATTCTTTTGATATTCACAGATCTTGTCGATGGAATTATTCTAAGTATATCACACTTCAGTTTGAAAATATAATGATAACATTTCGTGAGATATGTGATTTAATGTTATAAAAGGGAAATAATACGAAGTAAATGAGTAAGGTGATTTCACTATACATCATATAACTCATAAACTGCAACAAATTACTATTACTTAACTTATGAAATAATTATTTTTAAATATGAAGATATTGAAAATATAAGTATTGCAATCAAAAATATATGTCTTAGATTATGTATCATTATAAAATTTATACAAACTATTGTTTTTTTATGTTATGAATTGCTACTATTATGGATGAAATAATGTTGGTATAATTTCTGTAAAATAAAATTGGATTAAAAATTCAATTTAATTTTAATAATGTTAGTAATTAATTATGACATTTATTAATTAACATCTGTTGTAAAATTAACAATATGAGTATGTGGTGAGTCTGTGCTGTACTGTAATGTGAGATTTATTATGTTCACCAGTGCAGTAAATGATTCTGGATTTTGTAATTATTATTACCACCGACTATGATAATCGACTATATTACAAATCAGTGACCACATGTAAATATATTTCGACAGAAATATATTTACATGTATTTATATTTACTTTATCTAACTACATAAATATTAGTTGTTGTTATTCTAACTACATAGTAGTTGAATATTTTCTATGATGTTTTCATTCTGAAATTATTATTGCAAACAAATTATTATTTTATTTATATAAAACAGCAAACACATTATGTTTCTAACGTATACAATAACCACCAAATAATTAATATTAACATATATACAATAATATAAACAATAAAAAAATTCACTCCAAAAATTACCACGTAAAACAATTATGTTCATTTAATTAACTGTATTATTTATGTGGGTATTTTAAAAATTATACATACTATTATAAATTATTTGATCTAAAAACTATATCGGTTACTTTTAAATCAATTAAATTCATGTTAATCCTGGCTCTATCTTTTGCTCCAATAAAATTTTCATATTTATTATTTTACTTCTTTAGACCAGAAGTCAATCCTTTCGTGGGTACCTTTGTACTTTCCATAGAGGTTAAATAGTTGGGCGGTTGTTACAGATTACATGTTACAATTATTTATTTTATAAAATAATAGTTATTAGATTCGTTAATAAACTTTTTTTTTATAATATAGAAGGTTGTAAAAACAAATTTTATGAGAATAAAAATGACCGTTTCAAACGTAACTGTCATTAATTCCCAAAAATCTACGGCCTACGTATTTTAAAATACATTGGTGTTACATCCATTTTGTAAATACTATATACTCATAGTATATATATTATTTATTTTAATATATTATATTATCAGAACGTCAAGCGTTATCAAAAACGACTGTCACTTAATAATTTTCCAATCGATATTTTTAGTGTTGAATATTTAAATTCTTTTACAGATTTATTATTATTTTCACTATGAGATTCCTCTTTAGGAAATGACATAAATAAAATCAATTTTAAACTTTTTCTTTTAATTATTAGAAATTACTATTTTTTATGCATGTTAAACATAATAACTAGTAAAAATTTACATATTGGATAATTTAAAAACCCATGTTACGTTTTACTAATTATTGGTGATTCATCGTAAAACATATTATGTTTATGACTAGTAGGTTTAGAAACGTGATATATCTATTGTCTTTATATTGGTTAATACGACCTTTTATATTCACTCTGATAAATTTTATGATACTAAATGATATATTTGTATAATACGTCATTTTGTTAAAATAATGGTAATTATTGTTTCTTATTTACAAGTAATGTTACATAATTATTTTTTAATACGTCATCTGAAATTTTATTGTCAAAATAGTATTTTGCTCGGATGGTACAATATATTATTATTTACAAACTCAGAGTGTGCCTGATGCTGTCATAGTAAATGAAATTATTTTATGAACACTGTACATGTTGAATTATTCTTCTGGGTTTAGTATTTAAACGACAATTTATGTAGTTTTTATAATTCCTGATGATATTATTTTTGATCATTTAATCTTTATAACAACATACTTATATCTTTATATTGGAGAGGGCAATGGGAATATATATGACTTAAATGAAAGAATGGTAAATGAACAAGTTTGTAATAAAATAATTTACCTAAATTGATAGTTGGAATTCAATGCATTAACCACATAAGTAAAAAAATGGATGATTACAGTAATTTTATATTGAATTGATGCTTCATTTCATATAATTCTAAAAGATATCTTATTTTGATCATTAAAACATCAAGTTATCATTTATATCTAAGTCTTACAGTATGTGTTTACTAGAAGTATTAAATTGTTGTTACATTGAACTGTTAAAAACATATGTTTGGAATTTTGAAATTTTAAGCAGCACCAGTTTTCCGAGTAAACTTATAGCAACACAATATAAATTGGTGAAGTGTTTTTATTTACATTTACATTAATTTCAATTTTGAACTAGGGATTCAAAAAACAATATATATTTATTGCAATGTAATATATATTATTGTAATGTATATATT
This sequence comes from Aphrophora alni, assembly GCA_963513935.1. Classification (NCBI taxonomy): domain Eukaryota; kingdom Metazoa; phylum Arthropoda; class Insecta; order Hemiptera; family Aphrophoridae; genus Aphrophora; species Aphrophora alni. The sequence continues at coordinate 68,655,098 of OY740771.1, read as the reverse complement.
GAAACATACTTACATTGCTATAATTTAATTGATTAATGAACATTATACAATATATGTTCAAGCCTACCGTACCTTATTTAATTTATAAATTGTATAGATTTAATTTAAAACGTAAAAACTCACAATATCATACCTCTCTCCTAATCTTAGAGTCTTTATGTGCTTAAAATCGTTTTTGGTATAAAATATAACTTTAAAAATCAAAAACATATACTGTTAATATTTATAATATTTACAAGAAATATTGTTCACTAATTAAACATTTTTATTAATAAGGATATAATGTTTCGTTTTTCCTAATTAAGTCAACAATTTTCACTTGCCTAATGAATTATTTACAAAAAAATAATATCTACCGATAAAATGTGTATCTACTCACAATAGTTATAAATACATTGAGTATTACGACATAAGTAAATATCTAAATTTGTTGAATTATCGATATCTAAAAAGATTCGTAATGTATCTGATTGTTTGGAATAAATGTTAGTAAAACGCTCGATAGATTTAACGTGAAATATTATTATCTTTGTAAATATTTTAGAATAATTAAAATTAATAAAATTAAACAAAAAAAAATTCTACTTTACCTATATATTTTTAGCATACTAGTAAAATGATATTAACAGTACAAACACATTCCCATCAAGATATAAAACTTAAAAATATGCGTATTTAAGTAATTACACAATTAGAGTTCAATGTACATTAGAAATCAAATATCTTATAATTATTTAGTTAAATAGTTGGAAGAGTAGATATTACAATTAAATATTTGATTGTAATAACATTGCAGCAGTAACTAATAAGGATTTTCATTTTAAACTTAAAACGTCATAATTATAGTTATCCTTTTACCACATAGAAGTAGTAAAGATTTTAGTATTGGCGTTTATGGCGTGGTAAGGTTTTGATACCTTACGTTATACACGATAAAACGAAATAAAAGTAATTTCAAATTATTCAATATCTGTTTAACGAAGGTTACTTTTTTTGGCACCGTCTTTATGTGAGGGAGGGTCTTTAAGTAACAAATATGTATAGTTAGTTTATCTTACCCTGTTAATGAAAAGAAAACGTAAATAAAAAGTCGACTACTAATACACCATCTTCAGTTGTTACAGGTAGAACAACCGATGTTTCTCCAAACTGCAATATTCGAAGCCAATAAAGTTAGTTATCATTATCGTTCCATTTAAAATTATCTTTCATTAAAAAAATTAAAATTTCATCCCATTTGTAATTACTCAATACTTTTTCATGAAATTTTAAAATACACATACCAAAAATTACGTGTTATTTATTTCTATATTTTTTCAGGTTTTAACCAATACGTTGTTTACATAAAAATAAATACTGAAATTCGGACATAAACATAAAATATTATTTATAGAACAAGAAAAGAGAAATTAGAACAAAATAAATACAATAACATACGTAAATTATTTATATTTTATTCTTTTAAATAAGTCAGGGTATATACTGACTTGGTTATATACTGTTACTTGGTATATAATCAAAGTTAAAGTAACAGAACTATGTAGGCCTATACTCCAGAAAAAAGATGGAGAAATATAAAAATATATCTTATTATATTTCAATAACATAAAAAAACATTTAATATTAAGGATTTTACATTTTCTCGGTTTTGATTTTTATGTAAATTAAAATTTGTAATATAAATGTGTGGTCACCATATGGTTTACAACCACCTTGAAACACGAATAATGGGAAAATCTGTAATAAAGAACACAACTACACGTTGGGGGAAAATAAAAACAATATTTTATGTGTCTATTGCAACGTCTACGTATAATAAAATCACGAGGTAGAAAGAAAATATAAAATGAAAAACTTTAAAGCAATAGTTATACAAATGTAAGAGAACCCTTACATTTGTTTAATAATAAATATATATTTAATACATTGTATAAATATTTAAAACATATAGTATGAAGTAATGGTCACAAAGATAAATGTGGTTTTTATAAAAAAAAAATAACGGATATTATATATTTCTTGTCATTTAAATATTATAGCGATATCTATATTTGTACATTTTTGTTACGGTAACCATAAAATGTTATTTGGATCAAAAACAAATATGAATATATCCATTTGCATTAGAATAATTGTAATATCTTTAAAACAAACTAGTCAGATTAATTTGAAGGTATACTTCTCGGGAATTGTTTTAAAAATGTTTTTTTTTGAAGTTGTCTAACGTTTGAATTTATCCTAACAGTATATTGACACTATTCTTAAAAAAAAGAAAATTAGCAGCTAAGTTAGTTTTGTATGTAAGTTAAGCATATTTTTATTAATTATTATCATGGATAACAAAAGCGTAAATTTAATATCTTGTCAAAATTTACATAGAGATATAAATATATATTTTAAATTTAGACAAAAACTCCCATCAATGGATCAAAAGGGATTATATTAAATTGTTATTACCTCTAACTGATTTCAATTAGTCAAGATAAAAACTAATAAAAGAAATCTATTTAAATTTTCATTTATAACATCATTACAATTTATTTATTTTGAATAATCAGTCGTCTTCGAATTTATTCAGTACTTTAATACCTCTACATGGAACATTTTGTAAATTTATTATTTTAAAATTTTGATGTAAGAGTAACTTTGTATGTAATTTGAGTTTTTTACAACCAAAAAGTTGTGCCTACTTTTAAGAAACTGCTTCCTACTTTTAAAGACAAAATAAATATGAAATGGAGTGAATAGACCTTTCTTTGTCTCCTAAAATGCATGTTATCCAGATAGGGGGGAAAATTGGTCTAGATGAAAGATTTTACTGGAATGAAAATGTTGTTTTATTTAGAGATGTAAATACCTATAGAAATTAAATGTATCACAGAGAAAAAAGTGCAAAATATCTTATCTTGACGAGACATGGATTGATGAAAATATTATATTTAGTAAATTTTGGAAAAATTATGTTGTTGATGGTGACTTGACTTATGTAAATAATACGTTCAATCGATTGATCGTGTGACCTTGGTTTAGTGAATGGGTTTTACAAGATGAGTTTTACTATTTATAAAATAATATCACAAAATTCAAAATAACGGCCTAATTGACATATAAAATCATCAGAAATTGAATAAATAAAGATCTATCGAAAATACCAAAAAATCTGATACCCATATATATAATGTACCATATCATGGGAAAGAAGGCGTCTGGTGAGTCGCTTACGACGAAAGTAATGGTGGAATAGCTTGAAAGAGACTAAGAAATCTACGATGAAAAATATACATCGAAAACCTTACTTCACGCTACAGGTCGTGGACTCAAACAACCTTCCAAGAATATATAAATAATTAATAAACTTTTAAACTGTCAAGGTCACAATGTATTCACGCTAGCACTTTACATGTGTGATATGAACAGAATCCAGTTTGATTGGTCTAGGTGAAGCACTACTATTGTTCAATGAATGCATCAGGAAATGCGTTACTTACTGACATTAGGCAAACTTGTTAGTGAAATTCTGGAAGAAGAACAAATAAAATTGAATTCAATATTGAACAAAACATTTTGGGTAGTATGGCGAAAAAAATTGCTGCGCCAAACACAACGTGGCATTGAGTGCTCTCGATTTGGGGTAAACAAAGGATCCTTTTATGTCTCTCTGACAATAAATTTATCACAATTTTCAATTGACACTTTCGTACACAAAGGCAAAAAAAAGCAATACATAATCGTTAAATATTTATTTTATTGTGAATAGGTTATCATTGAGAAGGAAAACTTTTTCAAGAATGAATGGAGTAGAATCCGCATTATAAAAAGCATAAACTACCCAAAACAACCCATTCATTAATATAACGAGACAATGGACGTCATTCGACTTTCATTCGCAATCACTCTATTCTCAGATACATCTATATCCAGGGTCTCCTGGAAACAGAATGTAATTCCATTTTGTATCTATTTCAGAAAATTTATTTTTCACAGTTTTAACTTTAAATCAAATCTTATCTATAGATAATGATAGATATAATTGTCGTTATTTTGTACATCGATAAATAAATAATGTTTACATTTGATTGAATTTTAAATAATGTTTAATGTCAGATGTTATGTTTCCACTCAAGTTAATATTCGTGCTCTAGTTTTCGAATATAATAATGTCGAAATAAAATAATACATACAAATAATCACTGAAAACGTTGTCTTTTTTTCAAAAAAAACCCTCTTATCCGTAAACGATTTATAAGAGTTAATTATCTAAAACAAAATAGCTAAACTACTTCCATTAATTACCACAATAGTTTATCAAAAAGAGATGTTTCGCAGCTCCCATAACTGTTGCTATTTTACAACATCATGGGTAGATTGCTCTGAGTTTTGTAATGAATTACATATGACCCTTTTCTATTCACTGGTCTACCCAGGAAACAAAACGTTCAACATATCGTTGGGTGTAATATAGTTATTTACAAAAATAACTAATTGCTGAGTTTTCTATATTAAATAGTAGCAAAACTACTACTATCCTTTCTCCTCTCAAATAAATTTTGAAATCATTATAAGATTTAATGCACAGTCTCAATCACTAATGCTTACTAAACAATGTGTAATATAATATTTCTTCAAGAAGACATACAATTTAATTTTAATTTAGCAAAGTGGGATTATTTATGGCAATTATTTTATGTCAATAATTTCTCAATTTAATTATTGAACGACTTTAAACGTTTTGGAAAAAAAATTTTTGTGTTTGATTCATATATATATATATATATATATATATATATATATATATATATATCAGTTTTTAAATCTCAGATTCTTATATTATTTTGTTTTTCGAATTTAAGCTACTTATGTAATAGTAGCTATTTCAAATGTTCTGAATATATAACTGGATAAACAGATTTATCATACGTAAAATGAAATACCAGCTCAAAGAACAATGTGACTGTAACAACAAATTATGAATGTGATGGATTCTCTCTTTTTTAGTGGGGTAGAATCTATGAGGCATTAAACATGAATGTAATAAAGTTAGAATGAAAGTTAAAATTTATTTATTTTTCCTCTCACATTGATAAGATGTACAATAAGAAGATAATAAATATAAATTTTTATATTGACACAAAACCAAAATAAATACATTTTTTGTTTAATAGATAACACAAACAAATTATCATAAATAAAAGAAAATAAGGTACTCTTTAACGCAATCCCCTTTTGAAGGTTATCAGTTAAAAATGATGTTTTGTTATCAGTTTTTAGCTTTAAATTTTTAACGAAGTACATGAAATGTAAAAATACAAAGAACAGTTTTAGCTTTCTGAAATTTAAAATAATAATAATAATAAATTCTTTGCGACTTTCCTGTTTACAGCTTTTGGACGCAATTTGCATTATGTACCCAAACTGCAATGAAAATTTTAACATATTAAACACGAAGTTCTTTATTAGAGTCTTATTGTTAATAAATATTACTCATATAATATACAACTAAATAAAAAACAAAATAATTATAGGTTAATCTGACTATTATATGATACAAAAGTTTTATTTAGAAACATTAGTAAAAACAACTATTTGCTCTCATTCTTCCGTGATCCTATGAAGTTCACTATTTACGATAGTGAGCGTAACACATTTAAATTTTTTTAATCATTACACAAAATATTTATTTACTGGAGTAATTCAAATCAACATCGTCTTTTGAAAAAATATGGTAATAAATAACAATAATATAATATTTGTCTTTTTGTAAGATTTTTTAAAATAAATCTCAAACATATTTTATAACATTGAAATTACCAATATTGTATCAGCACAGAATAACCATTGCTTTTCTAAAAACGTAGATAAATTTACTTAAAATGAAAACGTCAAAAATAAACTGGTAAGGTGGAAACTAGTTTACTATAATTATAATGGTACTATTCCCAAGTGTACTCGTTATACAATAATAATATTCACCGGAATCACTTTTACCACGATAATCTTAAATTTTGATAAAACAGATTGAAGTGACAGTTATAGTAATACGCTAGTGAATGTACAGTTAGTGAAAAGGATTGAAATAGAGTGGATATATCTATTTTTTTTAATTATTATAATATAACATAAATTTATTTAAGATTTTATGGAGATCAAGGATTTGTTTAAATTATATTATTACATAAATAATTTTCGGAAATAAATTTATATAACGTTTTGGATAATGTAATATGGAAAATTGTTTACGAGAGATTAATAGAAATTAGATAACTAATGGTATTCAATTTGTGATATGCAAAATTAATTGAAATGTATGTATTTTAAATGAATGTAAATGACTTAATTCAGTTTTTTGTAATAATACAATATTTTTCCAAAAGTATCGATATGTTGTGTGTATTGGTGTTTATTTATGGACGTATTTTCTCTATAAAGTTCAATGTATATATTTATAAAATGTCAAATATGATTTTTTTTATATCTTGGTGAAAACAAAAAAAAAATGTATATATAGCCCATTTTTAAAGACATACGTTATTTACAATACGAAATTTACTATTACACTATTCAGTATAACAAAATCACACAGAACACAATTCTCACAAAAAATACGCCTAAGTATCAGACGCGTTTCAACGACAAGGTCGTCCTCTTCAGGGATACACGAGCTACACCAATCAAACCCATGGGGTTCGGCGCAACGTTAGATTCAGTTATAGTTTGATTGGTATATAACTCGTGTATCACTGAAGAGGACGACCTTGTCGGTGAAACGTGTCTGATACTTAGGCGTATTTTTTGTGAGAATTGTGTTCTGTGTGTTTGTTATACTGTATAATTTTTCTCCTAAGTCAAGCTCAACATTTATTATATCACACTATTGTTTTCGATGTAAGGATCGTGAGATAATGTTTAACAAAAGAGTACTGTAAACAGAAGTTTAGATAAGATAAATTGAATCCATTACATACATGTGAATAAGAGTAAATATTTTAAATGGCTGGAGTGACAAACTTGCAGATTAAAGACTGTAGTGTTTTCTTCACCACCGTTTGCCCCTTCAATTCCGAGTGCCGTACATCTTTTGGTTCCGTGGCATTGCGTGTTCCCGCATTACAGGTTACAGATTAAAATATAGACCTTGTCTGTTTAGCATTTTACCCCACCCCTCTAGTTGGCATCCGCCGTAGTATTTCAAGAAAGACCGCAGTCATAGTGACAATGTATCGAGATCGGACCAGCGCACACCTCCATCCTTTACATCGAATAATATTTAGATTAAGTTTCTTATTAGTACTTTGCCCTTATGTACTCCAACAAAATAATAGCACACTAAGCCAGTTTGGGGTGGGTCTTAGACCCAGGGGTCCTACTGTGTGCTACAAACAATCATAACCTCGATACGATGTGATACGTGGTTAGTCAATCATTTTTTCCCAGTTAATTGCGTAAGAACAACTAAGTTATTAGAGTCAACCCCATAACTAATATTATATAATAGTTAGTTTACTATAGTATAGTTTAATAAAAATAATAATAATAATAATTATAAGGCAGGTAAAATCTCAACAATGATGGCTGACTGAGTTGGTCCCGGTCTACGTAGGCTGACACTCACTGATGGCTGGCCCCATTCAAAAAGCCTACCCACATGTTTGCACTCAAACCCTAAATGTTCCACTTTGTGTTAGCAGACTAAACCTTCCGCCAAACCAGCAACACAATAGAAATAACCATATGAAGAGACACATTCCAATCAACAAGAAGATATTTATCTGTTGTGGAGCCAGGGTAAGATAAAAAATGTATATATTATTCAATAAATTTCTCTCTATGGTTTCGTAAACAATAAATACATCAATAATGTCTGCCATGAACGTAAAATGATACTTACGATAACAACGCCGTTATAATTTTATAGTAATTTCGTGTCTTTTTATTGACTAATATTTGTAATAAATTAGTCCAATTTTAATTAATGTTATAAGAAATTATCCACACAATATAAAAATTGTTGTGTTTCCTTTTATTTGCATGACAAAAATCATTGTTAAGCCAAATAATACTACCACGTAATTCCCCTTTACTTCTGCATTATATATTTTCGCTCTGTCTCTTTACTTTTTTTATATTATTATATTTACGTAGACGTTACAATATAAATATGCATTACTTTTATTATTCATCAACGTGTAGTTGTGTTTTTATTGCATTAAAATCCATTGTCCGTTTTCCGAGTTTATTGAAAACACATGGCTACCTAACGTTGTTACTAATAATTTAAATTTACTTACCAACCACAACAGCAACTGAATAAAATATTGGTGTATGAAACTGTTCTTCTGATGACATAGAAACATTGTATACTTTATTATATCTTTATTTCGTCTTAAAAATTTGCCTAATTTAGGTTTTTAAGTGTAATTTCACTTATGTACCCAGTTATAACCCAGGTTGAATTATGTAAATAAATTGAATTAATTTCAAAGTAATTCAAAGATATATGAATTTATCAAATAAATGTGCTTAGTTTTATTTTTACAAACTTTAACCTTTTTCTTTTAAAATATACGTCCTATGTTCTGTGTTAACTTTTTTATTTCGTAGAATATTGGTTGATTTTATTTGGTTTTGAGGATAGGCGTGTGAAAAGGTTTATGAAATGTTTTTACATCATTTAAGAAAATAAATAAATAACTGTACACTCTGCTAAAAATATCAAAATATACAAATAAAAGATGATCCATTAGTTGTATTAACTGCGGTTGTATATTTAAAATAGAAAAAAAATACATTTTTGTAAGATATATGAAGGTAAATCTTCATTACATTATCTTTCATCAAAATCGTATTTATTTATGTATAAATATTATATACAGTTTCGCAATAACTTGTATAAGAAAACAAATTACCTGTGAAAGTATATTTCAAACTTGAGCCGAATTAGGTCCTTTATTTGTCGATGAATGTAAAAAAACTAGGATTATAATTTTGGCGGTAAACAGTGGTATAATAAAATGAAATTTAGCAAATATTACCTGTCAATGTTTGAGTGGAATCTATTTTTATGACGACAGTCAAAATTAAATTTCAATTTATGTCAACTATTTAAAGCATAAAATAAATTTATTTGCTAGAAGCCAACCTCATACTGATGTTACTGATGGAATTTTGAAAAAAAATTTTAAAGCAAGTGAACGTTTTAAACTGATACAAAGACGTTTTTTGTTTTACTTTGGTGTGTGTACCTAAAGTAAGATATCAAAGTGCATCTAAAGTTACATTTTCATAATCAAAAGCAATATGTATACATAAAAATTTCAGATAATTTATGTAGTTATTAATTATTATTGTAACATGCATTGACTATTGTTTGTAATGTCCAGCAACACTGTGGAAAGTTCGTATTTACTGAATACTGGTAAATGTCTAAAACGATTAACAACTCTTGCAACATGGAAAAGCACTTTACGTAATTACACATTCCCGTTAAAAGAAATATTTCTAAGTGAAATGAAAGTTAATCTCAACACGAGCCTTGGTGATATGGTTATAACTCACATTTTGTCAGGACTGTTACATCGTAAATTTATTATCAAGTTATAACCGAATTCATTATATGTATTTGGGTTTTATTATAACAATTTAACACATATTCTATAATAGAATATCCCAAATTTTCATTTGGAATGGGATCGTTTGAAAAGGTATATTGTTGAAAATAATGTAATATGCTAAATTTATTTTAAAAAAATTTATATATATATATATATATATATATATATATATATATATATATATATATATAGATTAGGATTTCAGCTATTGTTCCTATATAACTCTCAAATGTTCTGTTGTGAAAAAACGAACTATGAATGTTGCAATAATATCAGCAAAATTCACGAATTTTAGAAAGTAAAGCATAAGTGGCGGTGTTCATTTTACATTTGTTTGTTTTCTTTGTTTTTCAAATTCCAATAACAATAGAAAGTTAATTTCGCCGCGAAACAACTGGCTGTGTTTTCATTAGCACAACTCACGTGTTTCAAAATCACTCCACCTTCTACCGTTCCAAACAAAACATGGACGTGATCTGACTCCCATTCTCAATCGAATTGGGAAAAACCCACCAAATGTTTCTCAAAGTTAATGCATCTTTACAAATGTGGTCCTTATTTCAGAATTTATATTATTTGAAAATTTGAATACTTAATAACTTGTCCAAAATTATTATCAATACGTGAGTACAGTAATTACAATTAATTAATAATTTATCTTATTTGGAAATTCAATTATATCTTTAAGATTACACTCGAATTTCCTAAAAGCAATATTTTATGTTCTAACTTAAGGTAGAAAACGAAATTACATTATTGTTAAGCAAAAAAGAAAGAAATTGTAAGTTGTAAAAAAGTTTAAAAAAATAAAAATAGTTTAACTCATTTTCAAACTCATTAGTAAAAATAGTACACTTGTGTAATGACAGATGCGATATTATATTGTTTACAAATCAAATTTTTCTATCTATGTCATTTATTAACTACGGGTATGTTTTATTACATGCAATATAATTGATATTATTATAAATATTATCTGCGGTATCCATGAAAAAAATGTAATTTTATTGTGTTTTGTCAACATTTCTACAATAACACGTAATTGATCAGTATTACAGATGACAGTATTAGAGTATGTTTATAATTTCATTTTTCCAATTTACAATGACATATTTTATTAATATATCATTATTCATTAAACTGATAATTTTCTTCCTGCCCTTAGAATGAACGTTTTAAGTAAAAATTGAAAATCAATGCAATGATTGTGTGTTTTAGAAATGCATATTAATTTTTTATGTAATTCTTTTATTTTAAATAATCATTTATTCAAGCCGTTTTAAAAATAACAACATATACTATAATCTGCAACAACAGCAGCATCAATTTAATTGAACTAAAACATCGATTTCTGTCATCTTTGTGACCGAATTAAATGAAGTATACATTGAAAAATCATTTTCAGATGTATGAAAGAGATTATTTGCATTTTTGTCGTCTAAACAATATGATATTATCTTTTAAACTATTCTTTACACCAATAAATTATTAACTGTTTTAGTAAGGAATTGTACACCTGTGATTGATATTTGTACATAAACATGAGAAAACAAAGCTTGAAATGTTGTACAATAAATAATCCTCAATAATTAAAAACAAATTATTCGTACAAACATATCTTCATAAAAATATTAAACAGTAGATTCGTGTTATGTTTTAAATCATAAATCTGTCTGTTTCATATCCGTAGACCATTTTATACATTATAATTTTCTAAAGTTCGTAGTTCAATTTTGGTACTCTGAAATTTGGTTCCCTAAATTGAAAGTAGAGATGGTTTCAAAGTAGTTTGGTGCCTTAAATCCTTATTGTATACGACACATGGTAGTGTTTATTAACAGTTTCCGTTTAATTTATTACACAAAAATATATGCATGTATGTTTCAAAACAATTATATTTGATATTTAAAAGAAATACACTTTACAATATAATGTATTTCTATTTATTTTCCGTTAATCCATCTTAACTCACTATGTTATAAAATTCAATTTTATTGTATTTTATAATGAGTATTAAATTATTTTATATTACCTTATAGATCCGTCATGTGACTTTGATTATGTCTTTATTACAAAGACGCGTTTCGGAGACGTATCTCCATCTTCAGTATTTTCACTCCGTAGAGGTCGTAAAACAATAATATCACAAACACATTGACACTATACACACAATTAAATAAATACACATATACGTTGATTTTAATATATTTTTTTTATACGTGCGCACGGTTTCATGGTTCGCGAACTACTGGCATTACGGTGAGGCCAAGGTTATCTGACTATTGGTTGATCATTTCAGTTTATCTGTAACTCATTGCCGTCTCATATAATGCATTTGATTGGAAGGACAGTTTATCATTGAGGATATCGTTTGGTGATTGTTTAAATTATTTGTAAATTTCATATTCTTCAATGGCATTCATCATTGGTCCTTTTTTAATGATAAGGAGAGGTGTCAGGTTGGATTCAAAGTTAGTATACGAATGCTTGTTATCGATAATGGGTTGTGCAAAACTTGATCTAATGAACATTATTGTATTTGACGATGAATGGTTGCACGTCAGATAATTTGAATAAAGAGACGTTATTTAGCATAAAATTGGAAACTATATTTAGTTATTTCGTCTATATATTGTAACAGAATGTTTTAATATTGTCACATAATTAAAATAACGACAGCGATAAATAATAAAATGGACGATAACCTGAATGCAAGTCAGCTGTTACAAGAAAACCTAGATTGTTATTTACAAAAGTATATATTATGATCAGAACATTCTAAAGCAAATACCACTATTCTCCATATCTAAAATAAACAATAAAAAATTACTTATATAATATAAAATTTGTTAGTAACATTAAAAATGAAAAGATCATTCCACAATCAAGAACAACATATTTAGTAAAAAATGTGGCTGATATGAAATTATTATGCAATATTCAAAATATTCAATGTGTAATTGTTAGTTGTTTTTGTGTTAGTGTTGTAATATATAAGTAAGTTTATGTTTATCATGAATGTATTTTGTATTACGTGTGTTGCGCTATGAAGGCTAAAACGATACATATCTATTGAGAGACCAATATACACAACTAGTTTTGTAGATAAATAACCGTACGTTTTAAAAAGAAATGTCTTTAATTTTAAAAGAGCAAATCGATGCTACAGACATTGTGAGGGGACAAAATGTTTTTAATCGTGCCGTTACTAGATAGTCATTTTCAGTTGTATCAGATTGACAAATGTAAATATGGTATACTTATGTTTTATTGATACTTTATCTGACTCTAATAATCTTCATAATTGAAATTAAACCGTCAATAGTGATTGTTAAAATTAAATCAAAACAGAAACTATTTTTGAGCTTGGGAATTTATTTACACGTAATCATCCCATGTTTGTTTTTCTCATGAAAATAACTTGAAATAACAAAATTGATTACACAAAACGAACATCAGGACGTAAAAATTTAAGAAAAACCACTTGCTCTATAGATGACACAATCAACACACGAAATTACAGACATCGTCTTATTTTATGCGGAAAATGGTTACACTTTGGTTCAAAAAATTATAAAATTAATCAACCTCAAACTTGGATGTCCATAGACATATTTTTATAATGTAGTACACATATTACTTATAAAGTTTATCGTTTCAATTATTTATTTATTATATAGTTGTACAATGATATGTACACATAACAAGGCTTTGGAGAAGAATGTACACATTACTGTATATATTTATATCTTTTATGTCGTTAATTTCTATGTACATTAAAGAAAGAATAATTATATAATTAACGAAAAACCCTTAAACAACATTTGAATAATAATCAACTGTAATGCTAGTATATAATAAAAATTATGCCTCTAACTGAAACTTCCATTTTGAATGGAGGTATATTAAATTATTTAATTTAAAGTATCTATATGATCCTTTTTGAAAATGGAATACTGTAGCAAGAAGATAGTCCACGAATATTTGAAGTGAAATTATAATACTTATGGTTATTTTGTTGGGTTTTTAAGTATCTAGCTTACAATAGTTTATGCTGACATTTTCAAATTGTGGTAATGAAAATATTGTAATTATCTAACCCGCATTATTAATCTACATATTTTAAATGAACACTTTGTGTTTCTGGAAAAATTAACAACGAAAAAGTTAAACGTTTTACATACATACAAGGTGTAAAAAAGGTTTGTACGTATTTTGTAATTATAATTGGGTTATTTTGTAAACAAAAAAATATTACTTTGATTCATCTATTTTATTATGAAGAATATTGCTGTTTAGAATAAGGTGTTAGGCTATGCGAAATTAGAGTTTGACTTCTAATTTGAAATAATGTTTGAAGTTGAATTAATTTCTAAGTGGTTGAGAAGTTACACAGGGGACAAACTTGGAAAGTGAACTTGTAGCAACAACGATAATAAGGTCTGTGGGAACTGTCAAGTACACCTTCGGTAGGATGAACTTACTCATAAATTGTATTTAAATTTACCGTTATACAACGTACAATTAATTAAAATAGTTTATAGCGATAAAGTGAACTCAAATTTGGTTTAATATAAAATAAAAGTAAATAAACTTAATATAATTTATTCATCTCTTTTGTAGGAATTATTATAATAATAAATTAAAAACCGTTAATATCACCATTTAGCGAAATATATAACTTAACATATTGTTGTTAATAAACAATATAAAAATAGGTAAATTTCTGTGTTTGATTAAAGTATCTTTATACTGACAATAGACTAATGCCATTTTGTACTATAAAACTTAGCTAAAACTAGATTTTAAGACTAGTTTCTTAGGTTTAAAGGAACGCATTTTATATAGTCTACAGCAGTAGACGTGAAATAAATTAAACAATTCTGAGGATAATGGAATACTACGTAAATGTGATCACGAACCACATAAACAACTAAAACTACAAACAATCGATAGCAATCCGCCTTCTTTAAAACCAGTAATTATCCGTTGTTTAAATGTTAGTAATTTCGTAACGTTGAATTAAAACTTCTCTCGAAAAATCATAATCGTTTTCAACACAATACTGTTATAATATACCACACAAACAACACTTCTGAGAAAACAGTGGAAAATAATTATTTACAGTTGTCAAGTTATGTAAAGAAAATATTTTCATATAAAATAATTCCTAATCGTGATTTTTTTAATGTTCCTTAATACTTATCTTTTCTATATCCATTATTTAATTATATTTTTTACACACGGTAGTGTTCTTATTGTATTCCATTTGTGTACGGATCATGGCGATTCATAAATTATCTATTTCAATAACTTCCTATTTGGAATAACTAACCTATTTTTACATGAAGTTTACAGTATTTATTTTTTAAAAGATACCAATTTGTAAAAGCATTTTAAAATTACTTTTCATTATATGTATATTATATAAATATATATTTTAATTGTTTATATAAATATTTAATTTTATGTTTAAACAAAATTTTATATACTTTCTTTTACCAACCCAATACTTCTTTAACCTATATATATATATATAGGTTAACTAAATAATATTGGGTTTACATTGAAATGTTTCCTATAAGTTTATTCAATCCCACTTTGTATAAATTTGAAAATAATATATAAACACTTAATTAATCTACGTTTTATTAGAATGAAAACACTCACGTTATTTTTATATTGTATAAAAAACCCTGTTAAATATTATGGAGATATCATGTTCTCAAAACACCCTATGATCCTACAGTTTACACGGCTTGAGAGTACGTTCATTCCTTTATTGTACTCTATTTTTATACTTAAATGTTCCTTGACAGAATAAAGTATAAGAAAAAAGACATGACGGAAAAAAAGCAATTCGTGCATAAATCAGGCCACCCTTGACAGTTCAATTTCCCCAAGATATCCACAGATCCGATTAAATAAGTTTCCTAAGACGTTTGGATGGAAATAAATAGATAACATGATGGAGTCAGCAGTAGTGAACTTGATTAGTGTTGTAGTGATAAAATTTGTATTGTTAAAAAAAAGCACATACATATAATAATAAAAATCGTGAACCATATATATATATATATGATGTAAACATATTAGAGACTATTACAATAAAAACATAGTTAAAGCGATTATATTTATCTGAAAACAATAAATTCTAAATCATAGAATTGGCTCTAAGATAATAATAACACAACGACCAGCAATGAGTATACAAATTTAGTGCTCGGCATGTTTAACCTCATCACAGTTAATTGTGTATTTTTCCATCAAGGTATATTTAAATTGTCAGTTATGAGTTCTGAAACTTATTAACGTTTAATAGATAAACAATTTAGCAGAAGTTTAGTATATACAATTTTTAATAATTAAGGAACCATCAGTAATTTGTATGAGATTATGGGGTCACAATTTGAAAATTGGGAATGTTCAACTTTTTCTTTTATGAATTCTTCTTTGAAAAATTATAGTCTGTGTATTTGTTTTACATGATTTTCTTATATTTACATAGCTCAATATTGTTATGGCTCATATTCCATACCAAACATATACTCTAATCTTAATTAATTTGATCCATTTCTAAGTTATGTACTGACAACAACAACAACGGCACAATGATGACATGCAAAAATTAGTTAATTACATAATATGTCGATATGTTGAAATCCCTACAAAAATTATCGGGTCTTTACGAAAAATAATACAAATCATAGGTAATACTACTATTAATGTGCAAAATATAGAGTATGAAGGGGATATGGATTAGTTTTATTGAGTTTGAAAAATAGAACAACAGAAATAACGTAAATAACTTTATAACAAAATAATTACCAAAATAAATTACTAATTTATTTACATTAATGGTAATTTAGTATAAAATTATGTTTGACAATTTTGGGGTCGGTATTAATTTTAATTCTAAAAATATTGTTTTTTGTAAAAAAAAAACACAATATGATGAACAGACGGAAAACTAAGCATTTTAAGACTATGTACCCAGGTTATTTATTACTCATGTTTACCCAAGGAACCATATTCTGAATTTTATAAATCAGTTTAGAAACACACTTTATACAGAATGATTGAAACTGGCGTGACTTCGGTTATTATTCGATAAGTACAAAAGCTACTAAATAATATTTTAAATAAAATTAGTAATTAATTAAACTTAACATTCTTGGATTTTTTGAGTAAAAACTAGACATACTAACAATTTGTAATCATCCCCGACTTTCCCAATATGGTGTCCAGTTCGTAATTTTCTAATAGGAACCACATTTTGCACTGACAATTTGAGATATGGTGGATGATTAATAGATTTTTTTCTTAGATATTTTTCTATATCTTGTTAAAATGAGATATCTCTAGATACGCTCGATGCACCATTTTCTATAAACGATATCATTTATTATTATGGAAATTATTTATTTCAAATAGAGCCATTTGAGGTTAAATGAAATACATATAGCAATCAGTTATATTATAATTCCACAAAATTAATTATTGCTACATATTTCCCTTTATAGTAAACTCAATCTATTAGTCCTAAGATAGATCAAGTTGAACATTATTGTGAAATACTATTAAATTTAAAAGAGTCTACTTTCTTTAATTAATTCATTTAAGATACACTGTAATTTTGCTCACCTATATTTATCTAATCATTGGTTACTTTGTTTCTGATAATATGTTCTCAAAGCTGAATCTGATGATTATTTTTGACAATTCAGACCAATGCTCTTGATTACTTCCGGGTATCACCGTTCAGTTATGAATGACCATCTTTTTGGTTTATGGTGAGTACCTATATATGGTGAGTAACCTTACCAGGTTAACTATCTAGGTATTTTGTCTAGAGTATTGCGACCATTTTTTATATATTTCACAATGATAGGCATAATAATAATAAATTTCACTTTGTATTTTTTATTATTATTATTTTTTTTTTTTACTTATAATGAAAATATGTTTGATAGTTTCTACAATTAATTACTCGTAAATATTATTCCAAACAACACTTTCCCTCTGAAAAATGTCGTCCTCGATATTGCGTTAAAGTTGAAAAATATCTCCAAGGTGTGTTTTTAGTTTTATAACTTTATTTATTATATATATTTTTAATCCTAAATAAATCATTGCAATGGTTACAGTCAATGACCACATACCGAATATAAAATGTCAATTTCCTTGGGTCTTCTGTTATACCGTTCGCATTTTGTTTTGTGTCCGTCCTAAAAGTTGAGGTAATGCAACAAGTTTTTGTCCATCCTCTTATTTACCTTACGCAGTATTTTTATAGTCGATAATATGTCGTGATATCGTATTATTGGAAGTAATGCGATACAACGTAATACGGTAATTGTGTTTTAACTTGTGACTTTGTGTGATGCACATTTGTCTTTTGTTTGTCATTTGTAATGTGAAGAAGACCTCAATCGAGTGATAAGGGAATAGAATTCCGAAACGAGTCAAGAGTAAGTACGTATGTCATAAGTTCACATAGAAAGAATGATTCTCGATTGAACTACTTATCAATTGTGACTTGGATACAGATAACAATGAATACTTACAGATTAGTTCCAATCAATTTGACTGTCGTTAACGTAGCAACGAAACATATTAATTTATTACGTTGGTTATGTCTTTCAGTGATTTCTCGACTTTGCAGACTCTAGGCTGGTTGTTGTATTATACCTACAGCTATGTACATTTGATTTAAGGATTCGTCCACAAAATGTGTTCCCCTGTCCGTTTGAATATAGCTGGCATAACAGAAGCTCTATATTTGTGGTTTGTAAAATAATATACGCAGAGGTTCTTGTAGTACTTTGTTAAAAATAACTTTATTTCTTTCATAATATGATATGGTAAATTATTTATTAAACATTTTATAAATACATTTTTTAATGAAATAAAAATTCACTTAAATCTTTTTTATATATAAAATAGTATGCGCTTGAAATGAACAGTTTTTGTTTATGTACTTGTATCCAAACTATATAATAAATTTGGATTATGTCAAGTTCAGAAATATTGAAAGCTGTGAAATGTGATACATTTTTGTATAGTAAAACTTAAAATCACGGCCCATGCACCACTTGTTATAAATGGGTACATCAAAAAATTATAATTTTGGAAGTTATTTATTTCAGATAGAGCGATTGATGGTTATGAAATTCACATAGAAATCATTGGTACAATTATGCAATATAATTCCAAGATATAAAGAAATGCATAAATTGTATCTAACTTCGTTTATTATAATCTCTATTTATTAGACCCAAAACACAACAAGCTTAATTTTATTGTAAAAATTTTAAAAATTCTAACGATTTTATTTTATTTAATAAATTAATTTAAAAATACACCGTCGGTTAGCTCACCTCTATTTCTATAAGTACAGGATACCGTGTTTCTGTCAATGTTGTTCTCAAAGCTGAAACTGATGAATCCCTTTGATATTTCCGACCAAAATCTTGAACACTGACACTGTTTTTTGTCATAGTCTATATATATTTACCTTACAGGTTACCGAACTAGATATTTTCTCTAGAGTCAGCTATTGCTACACTTTTTCTATATTTCACAATAATAGACTGCCTTCTGTATATTTTCTTGGGACTTAAAACAAAAATTATATTTCATAGTTTTTATGCATATTACGAACAATATACAACTGTTTTGTAGCTACAGGTACTTAAAAGTTTCATAATTTTGAATATTCCAGACTTTTGTGGCTCTAACTCAGACAAATGAAATAAGGTACTATAAACTAAAATGCCTATCACTCTCACATTGTAGAATGACTGAGAGCACAGGTAAAATAATTATAGTTGGAGTAGACTGAAACGGCATTACAGTTGCAGATCATGTCGATACTAAATGTTATTTTTTTAATATATTCCAAAAAAAAACCATCTTGAAATGTATATTGTTGTATATTCCATGCAATTTGATATGTTATTTCTCCCAAATGACTCTATATATTATAAAAAAACATCAACATATCTATTAACAGATAACACATGCAATTATCGTGTTTGGTTTAATGCACAATTATTTCGTAAAACTTCAATAGTTATTATCACTTCCTATTTTGAAGAAAATATACAAATAATATTATAATGATAATAACGCAAAAAGTTCTCGATCCTTTAAGTATGTCGTTCAAAGTGTTCGGCAAAAGTAAATAAGTTTGGAGTTTATATCAAGTGTGTATTTTATGGATAGGCCATTTGCAGATACTGCAGTGAAATTTAAAACAAATCAAAAACTTTAAAATAAAAGTTATATAGATACGCTTTTGAATAAAAATCGTCTTCAGTTTTTATTCCTATTACCAACATAGGCACAATATTTTAATACGATTTATTTACAAATGTTTACTTAAATACGAATTTTTACTATAAATTTAAAATAAAATATTTATTGCCTTCATAAGTATTTATAATAAATAGAATAACATTAATTTCGTATTATAAGTATTTTAATTTATTAGTGCCATTCAACCTGAGGTATGTGAAGTGGTTATTCAAATTATAACTTTTAGGTTTGACATGAGATTTTTCAGTATTTAATATTATTTTTAGATTTACACTCATTTGAAAGTCTAATATTATTTGTTTATACACCAATTAAATACAATTTTCAATATCAAGTATTAACTTATTTTCTAACAAACTTGATTATCGATTTCCATTTTATATATTTATAATAAAACATATATATATATATATATATATATATATATATATATATATATATATATATATATATATATATATATATATATTGTTTTCTTCTCCATATGTACGATCCATAAAATATATTTGTTCTGTAAGCAGTATTTATTAATTTCAATTTTTCTGATAAGAATATATCACAGTATTTCATTTGCTAAATGGTTTTTCACCTCTCTAACTTTTGTTTTGAATTTATTTCAAGTCTTAAAAGTATATTTGAATATACTTTAAAATAATACCAAAATTAATCATATTGGCTTCCATATAGGTTCGTCTACGCTATACATTAAATAAATAATACGAAGAAGTAAGAGCTAAAACATCAATATCCTAGTTTATTCGCATTGAATGAAAAAAGTTGAAAATTTATTTTCCTCTCATTAATTTATTTATCACTTTATATCTATCTTAGCTGTATTTAGTGCAAAAAATAACAACAGGAATTAGATACAATTTTTAACTAACATGAGCCAACACTGAAAAAAAATTGAAGGAAAATATTTTATACTGCATTTTATAAATATCGGTTTTTTGTTTTTGGAAAAAAAAGAAAAAACACTTTTTACTGTTTTATAGTAAATTAAACCTTACGAGTTGCATTATTTTGTAGTACAAGTAGAGCTGTGAATAATTAAAAAAGTAGTAGTTCTACATTAATTCTACTGTGGAGCTAAGGATTTTAAAAAGGATTGAGGCTTCATGTTTAATCTCTAGAAGTATGGAATTTATTTTATATTGTATTGCAAATGACAAATGTATCTTATCTGGCAAAATAAATTGTTCTCTTTAATTAACAATTCATTCTGAGAACTACTTAATACATATATAAAGTAATTAATTCATTGTAAATATTTTATAGTAAATAATATTTCATTAAGTATTGAATTCCAAGGTTTATTCTTGAAGTAAAGAAAATATAAATTATTGTATTTGAGTTGTAGCCTATAAAGAAAAATAATTATATATATATATATATATATATATATATATATATATATATATATATATTGTAACGATATCATGATATCAATTAAATTAAACTAAATAAAATCATCAATCATGAAATCTAAAAATAAATTAATTAAAATATAACTTGAATAAAATAATAAATATAGCACCATGTTAAGAAACAAATGAAGAGAAAACGGCAGATGCCGCCTGTAATAAAAATTGTACGTGCTAGGCTACAATAGCACTAAGATTTCAAGAACCTTGAGGCCAACACGTGTGTACATAACGGAATTCTTAGGGTAGCAGAGTTTTTACTTAAAAAAAAGAGAAATCAAGGGAAAGCAGCATTATAACGGTATTTTAGAAAAACGCAAGTAGAAAGTAGGTCGGCCAATCGGAGACGCTCCAAACTTAAAAAACACAACGGCAGAATTCAAAAACAACCAGTAGGAATTGCGAAAGTCGTAAGCAGAGAAAGTTGGTAGAAATCGACAAATCAGCGAACAGGGCGCGAAAAACGGTGTTTTAGAGAAGGAACATTAGAAAATAGTTTGTTAGGGGAGTCTTACCAGAGTCGCCACGACGGAAGGTCGCGGACACAGCTAGAGTACGCTGTGTACAAAAGAATAGTTTTTTTTAGCGAGTAAGGGACAAGAAGTCTCTTAATATTGAAAGGTTTTTGATAAGTTGAAAGTAAAGTTGAATTGAAGTAAAGTAAGTTTGAATTAGTAAAGGAAATTAGATTTGGAGTTTGTGGAGTTCTTAATAAAAAGACAGATTTGGAAAAGGAGTTTAAATTCACCAGAGGAAGGAGGGACCAATCATCGTAGAACAGGTGCTGTAATTTTGGAACGACTACAAGGAAGGAGAGACAGATTTGGGACGATTTCGAGGAAGAAGAGGCCTATTTGGAACGGCATCTGGGAAGGAGAGACAACGTTAAATACCAACGAAAAGTGTTTAAGCAGTGTGGTGTTTTGTGTTTTTTGTTTAATAAAAAGATAAATTAAAGTTAGGTGGAGTGTAAAGTGCTAACTGACCGAGCAAGAAGGACCAGCAGATTTGATAAGTACAAAACCAATTAATTGTTAATTATTAAATTCACCTAGAATTGATTTCACTTTCGATTGAGCCATTCAAAAAACCCAAGACCCGAGATTAAGATTTTGTTGTTTTTTTTAAACTAATTGTAAAGAACTGAGCTAGCCGAGATTAAAAAAAAAAGATGATCAATGTTAATAATAATTTAAAGTATTAAATAAATGTGTAAAGAAATATAATAAACAAAAAGGAACTGATAATTTGAAGATTTTAACAAGAGTTAAAATAAAGTAAATTTGTAATTTTAAAAAATTGTCTATGCTAAATAAATTAATCTTAAGGAATGAATGGAGAGTAAATGGTTTTTCTAGATAGTAAGTATAAATTTCATGTATATGTTTTATTGCTATAGTAATTTTGTTCTTTTAAAAATTAAAAGAAAGAGATTGTTTTATCCAGGTAAACGGTGTTGTTTATGAGTAATAATCATAAGTTGTTCCCTTTAGTAGTGTTGCAAATAAATTAAGTAAATCTAACATCTTAAATATTAGATTGACACGACAACGTGTGACTTTTAAATTAGAGTAATCAAAATATAATTATATAACAAAAAATAAATGTTATATTTGGCGTCCAACCGCGGTGGCTCAATTAAAGTGAAACATTAATTGTTAGTAATAAGATTGTTTGTAGAATAAGTAATATAATATTGTTGCAGGAAAATTTGTGTTAGGTTATATTATAGAATAAAAGTAGAATTGTGTTTTTTATGCTAACTAGAAGTAGGAAAAGGGTATTGGATTTAAAAATGACTAATGAAAATGAAATTAATAATCAATTGGGGTTAGAGGCCGAAAAATTTAATCAAGAAGGGAATGAATTAGGAATGTTAGACAACAATAGAGGGCTAGAATTAGAAAATGGCGTAGATTCACGGGCGGGGACAGTAGACAGAAATGTAGGCATAGCAACAACGACGGAAGGACAGTTGGGAGACGCGAACATGACAAGTTTACTAGCTTTTCTGAAAAATATGGAAGAAACTAGGGAAAAATCCGAAAAAGAAAAATGGGAGGAAATCCGTAAAATGAGGGAAGAAAATAAGAAAAACGCGGAAGAAATCAAAAATAGTGTAGCCTCAGTTGAAGTAAGATTAAACAAGAAAATCGAGGAGCGTTTTGACGGAATAAAAAGCCGCGTCGAAAAAATAGAACAATCGGTCGCGGAAATTCGATCGGGCTTCGACGAAAAGCTGAAGAAAACGGAGGAAGAAATCGGCGTTCGAATAAGTGGATATCGCGCGGAATCGGAGAATCGCGTAAAAGAGATCGAAAACCGTGGAGTGATCGTGAACGCAAGAATAGAAGAACTCGCGGAAAAGGACGTAGAAATCGGGGAGAAATGCGTGAAAAATTTCGAAAGTAGCAACGCAAAAATCGACGAAGTTGCGAAGAAGACGGCTGAAGTTGCGCAGAAGCTCGTCGATTTAGATAGGAAAATTAAGAATGTACGGAACACAGGTGAAGGCTATATTAACGAACCGGAAGTAAGGAATATCAGTTTTTCAGGGAAGGAGCGTTTTCCGATACAATTTCTTAATATTATGAAAGAAATAAGCGAAAGTACCCTAACAAATAGTATTAATTGGATCGGCAGATATCTTAAAGACGAGGCGTTGATTTGGTGGGAATTGCATCGAAGTAGTGTAAAGGAATTCAAGGAATTTGAGGAACACTTTAGGGAAAAGTATTTTAATGAAATCATTCAGGCTAAGATAAGGGACCAGCTAGAATTCGGAAAATTTCACGGGAGAATGGGCGGTGAAGCTATTTCGTATGTAGAGAATTTAATGCTACAGTGTTCGGAATTAAGCCCACCATTAACAGAAGATCAGCTAGTCTATAAGACAGGGAAACATTTTCACCCTAATGTATTAATAGCTGTAATTACAAGGGGAATTAAAAAGAAGCAAGATTTTATTAAATTATTAATGGAATTCGAGCATGCAAAAATCGAGCGGTTTCATGAAAGGGAAAGAACCGATGAAAATAAAAGGGAGTATGATAACAGACAAAACAATTGGGGTAGACCGATGAATGACAGACCGACCCATTGGCGTGAAAACAATGACCGACGACAAGAATGGCGAGGGGCAGGGTACAATGCACGTGCGAGCAATGACCCTAGAAGTCAAGACAGGCGAGTTGTAAAGGAACAAATTCCAAACAGAAAGGAAAAGTGAAATTCACAAGGGGACGTAAGCCATGACCGACAAGGAGATTTACGACATACTAGCATAATGAATACGTTATTTACAGACCTAAAGGATTGTTTAGAAGCCAAGGATAACCCATGTTTAATAGATAAGAATTTAACTAAATGTCCCGAAATAAAAATAGAATTTAATAAATTAAAATTACAAGCGTTAGTGGATACAGGTTGCGAGTTTAATTCCTTGTCGGAACGGTATTATTTCGAAAACAATGAAATAATGGGAAAATTTGAAGAATTACCAGTTGCCGGAGTAAAGGTAATAGGGGCTACAGGTTTACGTTCGAAAAATGTGAAAAAACAGATTATTATTAAGACAAAGGTAGGACAGTTCATGATAGACATTCATTTCATCATAGTACCAGAATTAATTAGGAATTGCATATTAGGATTAGACTTTTTATTGAAAAATAAGGCTGTCGTCGATTTTATTAGTAATAAGTTATAATTAAATACCATTGCTGAAGATAATTTTGGTATAAAGGGAGAAATTATGTTTGAGGACCCGGAAGAAAAATACAATCAAACGCTAATCCAACACATGATTAAGGAAGATTATGAAACTAGTCAGGAAGAAATTTTTAGTAAAATTAATGATTTAGGGCATATTTCAGAAGAACAAAGGCAGCAATTAAGCAAAATTTTGATTAAGTATAAAAATGTATTTTGTAAAAAACCAGGATTAATAAAAACTTATCAGCATAAATTAAAAGTCACAGACCAAAGCCCATACTGTCAAAGGAGTTGGCCTATTGCGATGAAGTTCAGAGAGAGTGTTGACCTTGAAATAAAAAGAATGCTAGAATACGGCATAATTGAAAGGTGCAACAGCCCATATATCAACCCTATAGTTCCTGTCTGTAAAAAGGATGGGAGTGTAAGGATATGTTTGGACGCAAGGATCATAAACGCACGAACTGTTCCGGATTATGAGGGATCGCAGCCAATACAAGAACTTTTAACAATAGAGAAAAGGATTAAATGGATGAGCAGCTTCGACTTAACTAGTAGTTTTTGGCAGATACCACTACATGTAGAAAGTAGAGATTACACCGCTTTCTTACATAAAGGGTTATGCTACCGCTACAAGACCGTGCCGTTTGGGTTGAGTACTAGTTTAGCCAGTCTAACAAGGGGCCTAAATTCAATATTAACCGACGAAGTAAAACAATTTCTTACCTTGTATGTTGATGATTGTTTGTGTCTGGCAGAAAATTGGACGGAACACATAAATCAAATTGAAAAAGTTTTGGAGGTATTTAAAAACGCTAATTTAACGGTGAATATAAATAAATCAAATTTCTGTAGGCAAGAGATAGAATATTTAGGATTTTTATTAACTACTCAAGGGATTAAACCACAGGAAAACAAGATGGCCGCTATAAGAAATTTTCCACGACCAAAGACAGCGAGAAAATTAAAAGGTTTTCTAGGACTTACCAACTTTTATCACAAATTTTCAAAAAAAATATGCATCTGTAACAGCACCGCTACAAGAGTTATTAAAGAAAGGAGCGAAGTTCAAATGGACCAGCGAAATAGATGAAAGTTTTAAAAAGGTTAAGAAAGAGTTCGAGGAAGTAGTCACGCTACGCCACCCAGACCATAACAAAATGTTTTATTTACAAACCGACGCAAGTGACATCGCAGCAGGAGGTCAACTATACCAGATTGGGGACGATCAAGAAGTCGCAGTGATAGCATACACCAGCCGTACATTTAAAGGGGCAGAGCGATTTTACAGTACAGCAGAGAAGGAACTGTACAGTATAGTAATCTGTCTAAAGAAATTTAGAACATATGTGTTAGGGAAGCGATTAACGGTAATCACAGATAATAAGGCCATTACATTCATGAATAATTGTAGACTTTTAAATGCCCGTATGACTAGATGGATCTTACTCATCCAGGAGTACAATATAATCATTAAACATTGTAAAGGAAAGGACAACGTTGTAGCGGACACATTAAGTAGATTCCCAGAAGACAACGCGGAAATACGGGAAACAAGCGATGAAAGATTGATAGAGATATTGATATTAGCGAAAGGATTTAATTTAGAAATAGGAAAAACTTTAATAAACTTTGAAAAGGTACAGAATGGGGATCAAAATTGCAAAAACATTATAGAAAATTTAAATAAAAATAATCAGAAAATTCAGGAACATTATCAATTATATCAGGGAAAACTATTTAGGAAGGAAAAAGAAATTTGGAAATTAATGATACCTATTAACTTTGTAAAAATTTTAGCTAAGGAGATACACGAAGTATATGGACATGTAGGAATTAATAAATGTTACCGGATATTTAAGGAAGATTTTACAGGAGACCACATCGCAAAATACATCAGAGATGAGCTAATTAAATGTCCAAGGTGTCAAAAATGTAAATTTGACCTTAAGCACCGAAACGCGGAGTTATCACCAATAGTACCAAAAGGGGTAGGGGAGTTAGTCTGTGTAGATTACTATGGACCTTTGCCAAAATCAGTTGGAGGATGTAAATATATTTTCGTAATGATAGACGCTTTTACAAAGTACACAAAATTATATAAAGTCCGTAATACAACAACCATAACTACATTAAAGCAAGTGAAGAAATACATACAGGAAGTACAGGAACCAAAATGCATTTTATCTGACAACGGGACGCAATTTACGTCACCGAAATGGGAAGCCGGGCTAGCCGAACTGGGAATAAGGAAGAAGGTAGTCGCGATACGGAATCCACAAGGAAACATGGCGGAACGAATCATGCGTCAGCTGGGACAGTTTTGCCGAATTCTATTGAAGGACAAACATCAAGACTGGGGAAAAATATTGGAAATCATTGAAGCTTGCATCAACGAATCATACCACGAAACCATCGAAACAACGCCCATAGAAGCACAGTTCAAACGAAAACCGACACGCAGTTGGACAAGATACCTCATAAAACCGGATAATCAAAAGGAACCAATAACCAGCGATGCGGAAATATATCTTAGGATAAAAGAAAAGCGAGAGAAGTATGCGAGGAAGTATAATGAACAACACCCACCCACGGAGTATGAATTAGGAGAACGAGTTTTGGTGAGAGCATGCGTACCATCGAAATTAATCCTAAAGCGATATCATAAGTTTTGTGAACTGTACGAGGGACCATATGTAATTAGGAATAAAATAGGAAATACCACATATAAGTTAAGGTACGTTAATAGAGATAAGGAAAGAGGAGTATTTAATTGTAGGATGTTAAAAAAATATCATAGTTAGGTAATATTAGGCTAAAGTGTAAATAAATACTGGAGAAAATAACAATAGAAAAATGTAAACAAGGAAGGTGAAAGGATTTATGACCCACAACAAATGGTCAGAAATTCCCTGCAAGTAGACAAAAGAAAGTAAGGGTCTATTGTATGGTTATGTGGCCAACCGCAATGGACGAAGGCATTGTTGGAAAAGGTTCTTTTACAAAATTGTAGTTCATAAGTGAACGGGCTAAGATAAAAATTTATTTCTTAGTATTCCAAAGGAAATTAATTTTATCTGGGGACACTGTAACGATATCATGATATCAATTAAATTAAACTAAATAAAATCATCAATCATGAAATCTAAAAATAAATTAATTAAAATATAACTTGAATAAAATAATAAATATAGCACCATGTTAAGAAACAAATGAAGAGAAAACGGCAGATGCCGCCTGTAATAAAAATTGTACGTGCTAGGCTACAATAGCACTAAGATTTCAAGAACCTTGAGGCCAACACGTGTGTACATAACGGAATTCTTAGGGTAGCAGAGTTTTTACTTAAAAAAAAGAGAAATCAAGGGAAAGCAGCATTATAACGGTATTTTAGAAAAACGCAAGTAGAAAGTAGGTCGGCCAATCGGAGACGCTCCAAACTTAAAAAACACAACGGCAGAATTCAAAAACAACCAGTAGGAATTGCGAAAGTCGTAAGCAGAGAAAGTTGGTAGAAATCGACAAATCAGCGAACAGGGCGCGAAAAACGGTGTTTTAGAGAAGGAACATTAGAAAATAGTTTGTTAGGGGAGTCTTACCAGAGTCGCCACGACGGAAGGTCGCGGACACAGCTAGAGTACGCTGTGTACAAAAGAATAGTTTTTTTTAGCGAGTAAGGGACAAGAAGTCTCTTAATATTGAAAGGTTTTTGATAAGTTGAAAGTAAAGTTGAATTGAAGTAAAGTAAGTTTGAATTAGTAAAGGAAATTAGATTTGGAGTTTGTGGAGTTCTTAATAAAAAGACAGATTTGGAAAAGGAGTTTAAATTCACCAGAGGAAGGAGGGACCAATCATCGTAGAACAGGTGCTGTAATTTTGGAACGACTACAAGGAAGGAGAGACAGATTTGGGACGATTTCGAGGAAGAAGAGGCCTATTTGGAACGGCATCTGGGAAGGAGAGACAACGTTAAATACCAACGAAAAGTGTTTAAGCAGTGTGGTGTTTTGTGTTTTTTGTTTAATAAAAAGATAAATTAAAGTTAGGTGGAGTGTAAAGTGCTAACTGACCGAGCAAGAAGGACCAGCAGATTTGATAAGTACAAAACCAATTAATTGTTAATTATTAAATTCACCTAGAATTGATTTCACTTTCGATTGAGCCATTCAAAAAACCCAAGACCCGAGATTAAGATTTTGTTGTTTTTTTAAAATTAATTGTAAAGAACTGAGCTAGCCGAGATTAAAAAAAAAAAGATGATCAATGTTAATAATAATTTAAAGTATTAAATAAATGTGTAAAGAAATATAATAAACAAAAAGGAACTGATAATTTGAAGATTTTAACAAGAGTTAAAATAAAGTAAATTTGTAATTTTAAAAAATTGTCTATGCTAAATAAATTAATCTTAAGGAATGAATGGAGAGTAAATGGTTTTTCTAGATAGTAAGTATAAATTTCATGTATATGTTTTATTGCTATAGTAATTTTGTTCTTTTAAAAATTAAAAGAAAGAGATTGTTTTATCCAGGTAAACGGTGTTGTTTATGAGTAATAATCATAAGTTGTTCCCTTTAGTAGTGTTGCAAATAAATTAAGTAAATCTAACATCTTAAATATTAGATTGACACGACAACGTGTGACTTTTAAATTAGAGTAATCAAAATATAATTATAAAAAAAAAATAAATGTTATAATATATATATATATATATATATAAATAATGTATATCGTTATAGCCTACAATTTGTTAATACGGGTATTTAGATATTAACATTGCTATGTCATCGAATATTCTATTTCTATGTTGGCAAATTTCAACTTTGTGAACATTATATCTTCAAGTTTGGCAATTTATACTCCTACATAAATAAGAAAACACAATTATTGTTCACTAAAATGATACATTTAATGTACAGACACACGAGAAGACACGCCTGAAGATATATAACCAAATTTATTATGATATATAAGTCGAGGGTAATTTAAAGATTGGACAGTAACGAACCACTATTGGTAGCAATCCATTTCTTTATTACTGGTCCATTTGAACTTCGCTCCTTTCTTTAATAATTCTTGTAGCGGTGCTGTTACAGATGCATATTTTTTTGAAAATTTGTGATAAAAGTTGGTAAGTCCTAGAAAACCTTTTAATTGTCTCGCTGTCTTTGGTCGTGGAAAATTTCTTATAGCGGCCATCTTGTTTTCCTGTGGTTTAATCCTTTGAGTAGTTAATAAAAATCCTAAATATTCTATCTCTTGCCTACAGAAATTTGATTTATTTATATTCACCATTAAATTAGCGTTTTTAAATACCTCCAAAACTTTTTCAATTTGATTTATGTGTTCCGTCCAATTTTCTGCCAGACACAAACAATCATCAACATACAAGGTAAGAAATTGTTTTACTTCGTTTTACTTCCTAATAGTGTTGACTTGTACTATTCAATTGTGTAAAATTAATTATACTACTTTGCATGAATTGAGGCTACATGCACGTTCTAAGAAGTAAGTAATTCTATCAAGCATCCAAACTAAAATTAAAATTCATATATACCAAGTGATTCAAAATTTCACTGCAGTATAATTTTCCCAGTTATTAGTTCATAACCAGGCGCTTTTTTAACGTTCAATTGTCTAATTTCCTGTACAAGCTCATTGTATGTCACTTTACTGATATCAATTAAATCATTCTTTTCAATTGGTAGGCTACTAATTGTTTACGTGCTGTTTTTGTTTCAAATGGTGTGAATGTGTCCTCTAGATGTATAGCAAACATATCTGCTTTAACCTTATTACTTCTTGCCCATGTATTATCTTCTTTCCTAATGGGCGGAATATGAATTTTTGGTCTTTTATTACATTTTGTCGCTCGCCATATTTTGAAATCACAATCCTTGTGAGCCGACAGCCCTTCAAGATACTTAGAGATGGATTCACTTTTGATTTGCCTCAATAAATCCTTAAGTTTATTACTCAATTGATTTAATTGTGATTTATGTTGGGGTGCTCTGGTTTTCTGCCACTTTTTGCGGATTTTCCTTTTCTTCAGTACTAGTTCACGCACTTCTATTGGATATATAACATTACCTTTGGGTTTGGTTATACTAGGTGTGTTATTCCAAGCTGATTGTTGGATGTTATGGATATAAGTATCAACTTCTTCCTCCAGCTGTTCAGGGGTTTTAAGTGGCATCTGGAGTTCCATATTATAACTCAGCTCTTCTCTACAATCATCCCAATTTGTTTTAAAGTTAGTTAATTTAGGATGCTCATCTTTTTGTATTATATTTCCACTTATTGTCTTAACAACCGGAGAATGGTCAGAGGCCAACTCGTAACTTTCACTGACATTGATGTACTTGTCCGACACCCTCTAGCAATGAAAAAGTCAATAAGGTCAGAGATCTTTCTGAAATCTGATGGCCAATACGTTGGTTTCCCAGTTGAGTAAAAATCACATTTAACTTCTCTTCCCGACTCATTTAATGCTTTTCCTTTTGTAGTGGTCAATCGTGACCCCCAATAAGTATTCTTTGCATTGAAGTCGCCTCCTATTATGAAATGATCTCCTAGTGTTTTAAAAAGCCTTGCATAGTCTTCTTTTTTCAAATTATATCTAGGTGGACAGTATATGGATGCAATATTAAAATCTTTGTGTTTGATTTTCACTGTAACTGTTGCTACTTGCATTGTTTCCTGCTTTATTTCTGTATTCTCAAAATGTTTAATGCTGTTTTTGATAACCACTGCAGAGCCCCCTCTAGCTCGATTCGAAGGGTGATCTACGTGTTAAAGACAAAATCCTCTGATTTTAAAGTAGGACAGATTAGTAAAGTGTGTTTCTGACACCAAACAAATATCAATTTTTTCATTAACATGGAACATTTCCAACTCCATGGCTTGCTGAGCAAGACCATTTGCATTCCAGGTAGCAATTCTTAAAGTACGGTTCATTTTTTCGATTTTTCTTTATTTTTATTGTTGTTGCTTTCTATCCTACTTATTTGATCAAATATTAATTTATTTGTGTGTTTTTGTTCATCTAGTTTATCCAATATGATTTTCAGGTTATTTTCTATTGTATCAATTTCTGGAGTACTTCTCTTAAGGGATTTTGCATAGGTTGTTGGTGCCCTAATAGTATCATTGCTCATACTGTTGGAAGCCCTGTTCAAATTCTGTTGTATGAGATTATTTGTATTTTTTTGATTTTGATTTTGAACTCTTAGCACAGCGTTTCTTCGCTTCTGTAATTCTTTGGCAACCTCACAACCTCTATAATTTGCTGGATGTTTACCATTACAGTTTACACACTTTGGTGAATTATTCTTACTCCATGTGCATGCAACAGTCAGATGTTTCCCTGCGCATTTTACACACCTAGGTTCTCTCTGACAATAGCCTTGAGTGTGGTTATATCCTTGACACCGCTTGCATTGAGGTATCAGAGTCGAATTTCTTCTTGGGGGCTCAATTTTAACCATAATGTTAAGGATTGATTTAATTCGATAAATGTTATCAACAACCTCTTTATTGTCAAAAGTTAACATAAACAACGGTAGCCCTCTCCTTTGTGTTTCTATTTCACCTTTGTTTTTTTCTATTTTCTCTTTTTTAAGGATGTTCACAGCATAAACGATCTTGAACCCTTTTTCTTTTAGAATTTCTAAAATGTCCTCCTTGACACATGATGAATGTAATCCTCTAGCCATTACTTTGATAGGCCTTTCATTTTTGTTTTCATATGAGTACCACTGTGTGTTGTTTTCTTTAAGTTTTTGTACTTAGGCTCTGTAAATGTCAGAGTCGGGCATGTTAACTTTCCAGACATTATTGTTTAATGCGGACAATTTATAATCTTGATTTGTAAAAGATTGTAGAGTTGTCTGCAGTTCAGAGTGGTTTGATACCCCAACAATATTTGTTGGTGGAGGTTTTTTTCTTTCATTGTAGTTCTGTTCATTTTTTAATGTTTTACTACACCTTCTTTTTAGTTGAGAAGAACCCACCTTCTCCCCTCTTTTCAGCTCTTCTTGTTCTTCAGGTGAGAATGCAACTTTTCTTTTCTTGTTGGGTCTTCTTTTTTTTTGAGAATCCATTCCGTTTCCTGAGCTAAATCCTGTTCATCTGTACAATATTCTCTTGATTCTACGTTTTCATAACCATTAGCCTAATTACTCATTATTTTCAGTATTAATGTTCAAGTTCCGAAATAAGTAATAAATTACCATTTCAAAATGAATAAGTCAACATATTTAAAAAAAAATTAACTTATTAGTACTTATTAGTACTTATTATTTATTATCATGTATAATAGACAAAGATAAATGGTTGACATAATAATTTAAATTACATTGTTTTAAACACATATTGTTTTATGATAATCCATTTTCATATGATCCAGTAGTTTCATAACGTATGCTTTTTAAAGACCACTTGCGTCAATTCGTTAGAGGCTGTAGAATATAAAATATGTTTGACATAAGATTTAAAAATATTTAAACTATAAGAAGTTAAATATAAGCAAGATAATTTTTATAAAATATAAATAAACTCGTTTATGATAGTGAAAAAAACTTTATATTTATTACAGTTACAATCATATTTTTCGGAACAGTAATTAATTTGTCATTAATGCAATTATCATACAGCAAAATAAAAGTACAAACTATATTATAAGAAGTTCAATAAAAATTAACATAAAACATCGTATTTTGAGTAAATCAAAATTAAAGGCTTTTTATAACGTATTTTTGTATTAATTTGCACCTTTTTATTAAGAAAACATTTTGAGGCTTTGTCAGTGTCAAGTTATATATATATATATATATATATATATATATATATATATATATATATATATATATATATAACTCGTATTTTACAAAACGTAAAAATTCCAGTTGAAAATTTAGTATATTTACTAATGGTAATTAGTGCAGAACTTTAAAAAAAAGAGAATACTGTTAACAGTGGAGTTTTAGAAAATAAGGATTTGGTATTATAAGGAATTAACATACATTTCGATTTAATTAAAATAATGAACATGGAAGTAAAAATAAACATGAAAATAATTTCAAATGCTAGAAGTTGGTTACTTGCAAAAGATAAATTTGAACATATATTAAGACTTGCGAATTGATTTAAGAAGATCATATATATATATATATATATATATATATATATATATATATATATATACATATATATATATATGTGTATATATTTATATTGTTTTTTGTGATGTTTTTATTTGTTTTTTATGTGTTTTTATCCCTTTTTTGTATATAAAAAAAACACATTTTTGTGAGTATATATGTGTGTGTCTGTTTTTTCTGTTTGTATTTATTATAATTTTATTAATTAATTTTAATATATATTTAATTTAGTTTTTATTTTGGGGTGTTTTTTCTTAATTGCTAGCAACCCCAATACACACCTTCATTGCCTTTAGAGTGAATAATTTTTTTTTTAAATTTTGTTTTGTTTTATTTGTTATTTAATAAAAATTAAATTGTAATTTGTTTTATACATCATTGTGGAGAGTGTATTACCAATCTCAGTTGTTTCTTGTTTCATGGTATTTGTTATTATTCATTGTGTAAATAATTAATTGTTATATATAATTATATATTAATACTGTTTTTTCTTTCATGTAGTGTAATAAAGAATTCTTAAACTATATATTATATTTGTTTTAATAGGTCGATTCAGTGAAGAAAAATTGTTATTATTTATTATATCTACTACAACGCATTGTAATTTTAATAGACGATGCCTCCCTGAATTTATTCCTTTGCACTGGATGTGTTTTTATCCCTTTTTTTCTTCTTTTTTGTTGGGTTATGAATTTTCAGTGATACTTGAATCAATATAATTTATAATATCTTACTGCAGAATATTTCAAAACCGTAATATTTTAAGTCAAATTTATTTTTTTTACGATATAATTCAAATTGTATTATTTATCTCTAATCAAGAGCAAAATCAAAATAAACTAAATTGAATTGACGAAAGTATTTGAATAAAAATATAACTTAAAGTAAAAACTATTCTCCTTCGTTCTGATTTGGTAGTAAATTCGAAAACGAAAATCCATTCTATATACATAGTAATAAGTTTTGTTCACAACTCATGTTTAAAAAAACTAAATAAAACTAATAAATTTCTTTTTTAAACCTAAGATTAAATTAATTATCTTAATAGGCATTCGAAATACGTTTTTTATGTCAAAAAGAATGTTCGAGATACCTTGAACTACATTACAATAAAGGCTTTGCATTTTCTTATAAATATATTAAAAATTAAAAAAAACTTACAACAAGTTTCCATTTAAAAACCATTCATTTTGAAATTCTATCCAATCACTAGAAAGCTTAGTTATCGGACTTGTGTATCCATGTGTAGTCTTGAGAAAATTGGGCTGTCAATACCCGAGTGATTTACGTGACTGTTTGCGTTACGACTAAGATAACAGTTCCTCTACACGACATTTCGGATTTGGTACTATTAAGGTTCAAAATTATTGATATTCTTTATCATGGACTACTTGTAAAACATGTGGTGAAATATACTATCCATTTTTTTTTTAAATAATGTTATTAAATAAGTAAATTTATTTGTTCAAGATATGTTTAGACTATTTTAATGTCATGTTTGAATGATCGAACTAAGTCCTAATAGAGTTTCTGATCAGGCTATAACGGACACATCAAACTCGCAATTTATCTCATAACCGGATACGAAATGAGACACAAAGCTATCGATTGTGTGGATATGAATGTCAGTCCGTAAAGTAAGTATTCATGAAGTATTCGAGTCATTTGGGTACAAGTGATGGACACTCATTAGACTCTTTAGCTATTAGATATACGAGGAACAATCTATTCTTATATTTATGTGTTATTTAATACTTTTACAAGACTTCTATGTATTTAGTTTTGTTACGTATAACAACAAATGTTAAAACTATTTTGTGTTTATTCGAAAAGCATTATAAATTGGACACTTAAATGTAATATTTAACAACATTCAAAACTAATTCAAATAGATAAATAAATGTTAACAAATTTCATTGGGATTATAATCAGTAAATAGTTTTTTCATACGAAACGTATAAATGCTTATAGTTGTTTCGTGTCATAAATTACTTCTTATTAAGATACATCATAAACGAAATATTCATGTTGAGGACAACTGTTATCTTCGTAAGACAAAATTGTAAAGCAGAAACAACAATAAAAGTTAGGGTTCCAAATTGTATGAATAATTCCATACCAGAAAAAAGTAATGCAAAAATTATTCATTTATGAACATTAAATATGATTAATTTACTCAGTTCTATGTAAACAAGCAGATTTTTTAGTTTCATAAAATATTAAATATATATTTTTATTTAAATTATAAATTATAATATATATATATATATATATATAATATAAAATATAAACATTTCATAAAATATTGGTAGCAATTTCTTAAATACCAATAACAAAACTGTGATTTTATCTAAAAAAAACTTTACAGTAATCATAGCTAAAAACAATGAAAACTTAAACGTAAACATGATCTCAAAATTTGATGAGTTTCTTAGTAAGGCCCATTACCTTGAATTATTAATTAATAATTGGGAGACAGACCAAAAAGAATATAAAGGGGAGAGTCAAATATTTTGTGGAAATACTTTCTGACCTAACAGGCTCAAAGTATACTAAACTACTTTGCGGGTGAATTGTTTTACAATAAAATTAACACCTTTTTTCATAAACATATAAGAGATAATTAGTAAACTAATTATGCTGAAGACCGTAGGTACTTGGTGGTATTCCATTTAAATAAACTAAAACAACATTTTTTTTAGTATAAAGCACAATATTCTTGATTTTGAACGGTCACAAACATCATTATGATCTTGTTCTTCGGGGTTCGACTGCGTCAACATTGTCTGCACGTTGAGTACAGCCGACTTTTAAGCTCAGGCCTAGGATGGCTTGCTTCACTTGACATTTGTTAAGCCTTGAGAATGGACATCTGTAAAGTGCCCGAAACGTCGGCTGTACTCAACGTGCAGACAATATTGACGCGGTCGAACCCCGAAGAACAAGATCATAATCACAATATTCTTGTATAAGTCTTTGACAGTGCTTTAACTAGCGAAACCATGGTCGGCAAGTTTAAATAATATTGTGGTTTATACTAAACAATTGCTTTTTGATAATTAGTAATACTATTATTTAGTTCCATAAAGCGAACGGCTTTAAAATTCTGAATATCTCTCATATTATTGAATCTAGTCACTGTAATTAATTGGAAAATTACCATTTTCAGTTAAATATACTTTCTTGAATTACATGCAGTAACTGTTCTAAAGATAACCTTTAAAATAATGTCTGACAAATTACATAACAACTAACTAGTGTCTAATTAATATAGTTAATCAGTATAATACCTCTTTTGAAAGACTGGGTTTATTTATTAAATTCGACATGTGTTTCATCAACGAAATATATAAATATAAAGCAACATACTTTATAGATACAGACACTGAAACCACATGATCTAATCTATATTTATTATAAATAGAAATAAAGTAAATCTAAAATATTCGTTTGAGTTTAGAGTATAAATTGGTTAAAACATTAACTTGTGTTTTTTGATCAACTCAGTTTCAAAATTGAAGAGAACAAATCAGATAAAGCTACAAAGAATCGACCTTAAGAGATTAAGACATCGTTAACTTGTAATTAACAATCTAATTGCATCAACAACCCCAGTATAAATTTAGTTTTAACTTGTAACTGTAAAGAGAAGATGCATTTTTCACTCTTGCTAGTTACAAATGTTTCAAAAGATTATGTGCATAATCTTTAATGTTACAACAAAAATTTAGTATATATAATAAAATGTAGTTACATATTACATACATACACATAATCATTCTTTGATTTTAATTATAAGATAACAAATTCCTATATTTATCATGCTACTGTACTTGAAATTAGAATGTTGTTTTATTCCTATGAAGAAAAGCAATAAGTTTTGGCACCTAAATATTAGTTTAACATTTTACTCTAAAATATATTTAAGTATCATTTATTAATTATGCATTTTCAATATTTTGTGATATTGGATTATGAAGTTAAATAAAATTATCAAGCCATGATGATTTTAAATTAGGGAAACATTCGTCGCAAATGGGTGAATTATGTCATAATAGTCATTCATTACTGAAACATTTGGACGTTTTTTTCTAAGATTTCTTTGAAGTAAGAAAAAAGTTCATTTAAATAATTGACAGTAATAAATCCGAAATTATTTGTATATATGATTTGTTTTTAATTCTAAATTCTATACATGTAATATTTAAAAAAAACAATTACTTAAAAGTATATATATATATAAATATATATATATATATATATATATATATATATATATATATATATATATATATATATATATATATATATATATATATATATATATATATATATATATATATATATATAGAAAAAAGTATTTATTTTATGTTATAGCAAGTTGCAACTGTGTATTTAAAACAAGTTGGTTATATATGTATGACATAATAAGAAATATCTTGTTACCCATAAAAAAAGATGCATGTTCTTAACGTAAGTATACTTGTAAATATAAGAACTTGTCCGTCATGAAAAAGATTCAGATTAAATCGTTAATTGTGTAGAAATATATTAATAAGTCTTTCAATGTGATCAGATTATTTTTATGGGCGTGAAGTTTGATGTAAACTAAAGTTCATGCAGAATGTAACAATAATTCATATATCATAGATGTTATGATACAAATAAAAACGATGAGGACAAACATTATTATATTAAAATATTAAAATATATAAACAAAATCTTTGCACTTGTATGAATATCTTTCAAATATTGAAACAAAAACGAACTGATCAAAAATGTGATTCAAATCATGAATATAGAAAAATATATATGACAAAGTGAATGTCCACATTACAATAAATTTATTTTCGAATTTATAAAACTGAATTTAGGTAATTTACTTATTTTCTTTTTAAATTGTAACATTTTTGTTTATAGATCTATTAGGACTACAGGATATAAAAATTTCTTGTACAATTTTATTTGTATTGAATAGTAAAGAAATTTTGGAAAACTTTTACATTATAACTATTGTAAACAATATTAATTACAACGTCCCATTGAATTTATACACTTTTTAGTCAATGAATTATTTGTTACCTGAGATTTCATTAAAAAATTACAATCACTGATCTGCAATTCGTGTTTTCCAATCGCAGTGTAATATTCTATGAAGGATTGGTCCGCAAGTGGTTTTATCGTTAATTGTCAACTAATGGTTTTTCTTTTCCTAGTTATTTACATTAATATATTTATTCATTGGAAAAACTAACTTAGTTTTACTAATGTAAAATCTTGAATATAATATCAAACAAATATATCAAAATACGAATTGAAA
This sequence comes from Aphrophora alni, assembly GCA_963513935.1. Lineage (NCBI taxonomy): Eukaryota > Metazoa > Arthropoda > Insecta > Hemiptera > Aphrophoridae > Aphrophora > Aphrophora alni. The sequence continues at coordinate 68,615,554 of OY740771.1, read as the reverse complement.
AACATTATGTTTAGAACAAGGAAATGTGGTAACGTTTACATATTAAGCCGGTTTTAAAAATAATTTTTATTTTGAGTTTGTTTAACAATAGATTGTTTAAGGGACGCTATTAAGAGGCAGTTAAAAAGTACATGGAATATATTACATGTAACATAATCATTCAAATTATGTTATTAATTCAAGTTATAAAAGTTGAAACTATCTACATCTCAAAATGTCTTCTCAACTTATTAGTGAATAATTAGATTAATTTGATTTTATATATTATTGAGTTGTTCCAAAAACAAAAGTTAAAAAAATAATTTGATATTATTTAACTCCTTTATTCCTATGGATGAGTTTGGACTGTCTAAACACCTTTTCCACAAAACCCATTTCAAACAAATAATTTAAAAATAACCTAATCACAATTAATTTCAAAATAATAAAATTTTTAACGAAACAAACTACTTAAAATTAACAAACAATAAAAATGAAACACATCTAAAAAAAAAATAAAAATAATGTTATAATAAAAATAAAAGTAGTAATATTTTTTTTTTTTAAATTACCTTTCATCACAATATAACTTAAAAATTAAGTAATTATCTTACAATGAAAACTAAAAAGATTAAATGGATGCATCATCAGTCATAGAAACACCATCCATTAACAAAAAATTAATCAAACTATAATAAATGGAATTCGTTATCAATTTTGAATAAAAACTATGATTTTAAGTGTTTAAAGAACCGGATTCAACTCTCCATATATTTAATTTGATCTGGAAATGCATTTTTCAAAAGGTAATAGGATACAGTAACCAATTTATTGAACAGTATTCTGCATATCTATCGGTACGACAAGCGTTTTAGATCTTCCTCTTTTACTTGTACTTTTGTACTTATATTATAGGTAAAACAAGTTTCTATCTTCAATCAAGTGTATAGAACAGGATATAACATAAGTAAAATATGACATGGAGATAACATTGAATCCTTACATTTTATCACATTTAGTTATTTTTAATAAGGGGTAACATGAATATGGCGTTTCAAATCTATGAAAGTAAAATAATTCTTTCTTGCTGCGATCTGTTCGATATCCCAGTGCAATCATATATCTGTTGTGCAATCAATACCACAGACATATCACTGACCAAGGTGTTTCAGTAAATGAAATAAAGAAAAATCTTCAATTTGATTAGGAAGTACTTTTACATGACGATTATATGCAAGATTATGAAGAAATATTATCCATTGAAAATAGAGAAATATATAATCAAACAAAACATTTCTTCCATTTCTATTTAAACATTGAATCTTGTGTCTCATCAGTATTTAATATCTAGGGTATCAAATTAGTAAGGCGGTAAGAAGACTAATATGATCATCAAACTAAGTAAAAGTGCCTCCATCTATTTCATAACATATTAATTTAAAATGAATATTTCCGGCTTCGGATGTAAAAAATGTAGTTCAACATCACACTAATAAATAGATGTCACTACCAAACATACTAAAGAGTGATATTCTACCTTCTAACATAATGTTAGTTTATCTATTTGTATCTTTTAACGTTTCTAGTGTTTTGTTATGTGTTAGTATATGTTAACTACTGTGCCTTACGAAGACGAGTATGTTCGACAAAACAGATGTGGCAACGGCTATAATTACCGGGCTGCAAAAAGCAAATGAGCTATTACACTTATAGTATTAAAACATCTTCTTTACTTTTTTTTTGATCTTACAGATTTACAACCAGACTGCCGCTATAATTTTCTTCCTTCCATATCTTTGTTTCAACTCAAATTCTTCCAACACTTAAAACATAACTAACAAGTTGGTTTACATCCACTTTTCATTCACGTTACCAAGATGTATTGTCCATACAATTTCAAGGTCCCTCGCCAGACAGCAGTGTAACATATCGTAATCTGATGGATTTATAGTAAAGCATGTCACTTAATAAAGTTTTTGTAGGTAAGCAAATCATGTCTTTTTAGAAATTTTTGTAACGACAAGTATTTATTTGTAATGAGATATTTATATTATGTTATATTAAATAAACAGATGAATACCTATTAAAGTAAATCAAAATAGTTATTAAATAATTGGAATTTATGTTTCATATAATTGGTAAAAAAATAACATTTGTTCAACTAAGAATGTAGTTTATAGGAATCTTCAATTAATTCTGTATGTATGAAGCCTATCTATAATAAGGAGTTTACTTAAATTTGTTTAATCTTGAAATGGTCAACAATTTATCATTTCCCACTAACTAAGACGTTGGTAAATGGTAAAAATTAGGCGCGATAACTTTGAGTATACTGTATTTGAAAGAGAATTGTAATTTAGATCAAATATTGCTTGACATCTTCCTAAAATACAAAACAGTAGACAATTTTGTGTCAAAAAAGAATTAAATCACAAAAAAAGATACCAACTAAGTAATAATCTCTTCTTACGTCAATTGATAAATACATTCATCTCCTTATATGAATTATTTCACATTTGATTTTCATATCTTCTTCTCGCAAATACGTGTTCAGAACATACTCATTTTTTTGGAAGCTATCAAAAACTGACATTTTATTGGTACGTGATATTATTTACAACGATAAACCACAAGGTCTGTGGTATGTGTCAAGAATTATCAATTGCGACATTCAAATGTCCAATATTCATATTTCAATTTTATTTCCAAAATAATGTTATGGAAGAATATATGAAATCAAAATCACTATATTATGGACATTTTAAAAGATGAAAAAATTAAAAGTTTTGTTTTGTTTAATTGAAATACTGCACATTAAAATCTAAACGTTTATGATAAATAATAATATCCAAATAATTTTAATATTGTTTAAAACAAATTTTTAGGAAAAGAATTTCTTTTAAGTAGCCTACATATAAAATGATTTCGTTGCAAAATTAGCTAGTTTTAATTAAAATTAGAACAAGAAAAAATGTGGAAAAGATTTTTAATTGATTATTTTGAACCCGGGAATTTTGGTATTACTATATATTATCTCTTGTTATCGAAGTGGGATAATTTATATTATTGTAACTTAGCCAGTATACCTTACGGGTTATGTATGTAATAGTAACAACAAATCTACAATTTTTTGAGTTTGAATAATTGTATCGTTGAATTCACATTAGATATTTTCTTCCCACCTAAGGATCTGTACTTACAGATTGATTCCTGTTAGAAATAATACGGTGAATTGATTTTAACAGTTACCAGACGTTAGTTTTTGTATATTTGAACTTGAAACAGACCTTAATACCTAAATATTTGAATTTTTTGTTTATTCATTAGCTACAAAAAAATGCCACAACAAAACCATAATATGAAAAAGTGTGAAAATGTTAGGAATATTCTATAAAACATGATTAAAACACTTGGCCGATCCAAGTCAGAGACATGGGTGCAACAAATAGAGGTTTATCCGAAGCAGTCATATTTGATGTTTTCTTTACCGTGTAAGATTTATTAAACCTTTTTAATGATAATTTTCACGTGTTACGTGTACAATGTCTCATCCTTTAACATTTCCAAGGTTTTTGACGACAAAAAGGTGATAATTTAGTTATTCTTGAAGAAGATGTAGTAATTTATTCACAAAAAATAATTTATGTATTTCTATGTGATTTATTAAAATACGAAAAGTCAAAATATTTCCTTCTAATTTTAAAATTGTTTGTTTCTAGATTTTATTTTTTTTCAAAATTATCATTTTTTTTTAATATTAGTACATGCTTTACTCAGGATCATATATTTCTTTTTTGAAGCTTAAATTGTACCTAAATTTGTTTAAGCGTACTTAAAGTTCAATAGTAAGGTATTCAAGGTTTTTCTGGTAATTTGATGTATGGTGTTAAAAAATCTACTTATATATTTATCTACACTGGAATAAGATAAGAAGAGTACGTTTTATTTATATCCGTCTTACCCAGCTCAAATGTCTAACAAAGAATGAGCAATCGGTTAAGAAAATTAGCAATGACTGGTGTATTGTTTATACATATGTTTTACATAGGTTTTTTTATGTAGACGTGTGATGGTTTATAAAGACAACTATGTTTGCTTTGAATGTTAAACTTAGGAGATATTAATACTTATGCAAATTCTATTTCCTAACTTCACGCTTATATATTAATGGCATCATCTCAGTTCATTTGTTATAGTCGGAAGCCATTTTTTCCCCTATAGCCTGTGCAAATATCTATGGCAGGAAACCTTAACCTTAACAAGGGTCTCCAACCAATCCTTACGAAATAAAGTATAATAACTTCATCACCGTATTATGTTGTCTTTGCTTTCCAAACTGTACGATGCTGTATGTTATTCCAATTATATGACCTGACATTTAACTGATGTATTGATATTTAACGTTGATATAGTATATTTTAAGACGTTCTATTTTTAAAAATTGTAAACATTCATACAATAATTTTACAGATTTTAAATACTATTTTTTTTAATATATATTTCTGTCATAGGTCTTTTATACATACGAAAAATTCATTCATACTAACATGAGTTTAACGTTAGAATAACCTTAATTCTAGAATTTATTTGAACAAATATAGATTAATAAATAATGTTTTGTTTTTTCAAGAAAATATTGACTGTAAATATTTACGCTAATACATGTAATAAAATAGTTCAATATTTGGACGGTTTACATAGATTAAATATTTACACTACAAGAGTAGTTTATTTTTTATATAAAAAAATAAGGTAACAAATAAACTTATTAATAATTTATTTTTTATTATTTATAAATTAACAAAAAAGTTCAACAATGTTAAAACAAGTTACACTTACTGACTCAGCAAATTGAATGAGCCATAGTTATCAATTGGAGATATGGAGACATTTTCAGATGATAATTTCTTTTTAAATACCTTGTGGAAAAAATAAAGCTATATATTCAAATGTGTTTAAATCAATGAGGTCAATACCTAACCTTATTCATTTTGAAAGATCTGTAAATGTGAACACATTTAGTTATGGTGTGTAAAATTTTAGTGAGTGTGTTCCGGAACCACTCACCCTGGGTCCTGGAGTATATGATCGGATGTACAATCCCTTAATCAAATGTTTCATCCATAATTTTATTGTTGGTAATTCTAAAGTCTTGAGCTATGTGTACACTTTCATATATTCAAGGGTGTCTAGCTGGATGTTACATTTATAAGAGGTTTTAACCAATATTTGATCAAAATATGTGAACAAACATTTATTAGGTTTAACTGTATCTATATTGGTAGTCTGGAATATAATAGCTGAATGTAAATTTTGAGACTCCTGAGGGTTCCTAGCTGTTTGTGTAGGTTGCAGTTTGAGGGTTTTATTTGGGCAAAGGAGGGTGCGAGTTGTTTGGGAAAAGGGGGTTTTAGGAGTGAAACATCATGAACGGGGTAAAAGCGGGTTAAAAAAGCTATAAATCTTTGGGAGAACAATCCAGAAACTGATCAACCTTGGGACCTATTTTATACTAATAAAATTTATTAAATGTGCGAGGTTAATAAATATGAAGTTTATAATATTCATTTTAGTTATGAATGTTAAACCTAATATATCAGTATATAATGTTCAAAATTCTGTCAGTGGAAATTTAAACACTTCATATAATTATATATATATATATATATATATATATATATATATATATATATATATTATCAGTTAATTTAAAATAATTCATAGTATAAACATATAAATTGTACTTCAACTGTTTGACATATGTCTTGTTATATGTATTGAAAAAATTTAACAAGACTTGGGATCACTTGTCGTAATCCTGATGTACGGATTCACATTTGGTTAAAAGATAAATCTCGTAACTTATGATTGCAATCAATCATGGCGTTTTTCTTCTTTCATAAAAGTACTTTTCGCAGGTAAAATATATTTAAAGAACCACAAAGTTTCACATTTTAATTTCCTAAATTAGGAATATTTTGATGAATATTCTGTTTGTGAATATATTGTTTTTCATACTCATTTTAGGTGTTTGCATATTAGTTAGAGATAATAGGTTATTTTGTATGAGATGGAGGTCTTGCCTTCACGTTTCAAAGATAGTCACGATGACCAAATAGGTAGCCGGAATCTATTTATCATATAGTACAATTCTTTGCTCAACAACAATATATTATTGCTGTAATATGTGTAACTAGCAAATTATTGCTGGTAGAGTTTTTTTAAGTCATTTTAACTGCTCCAGATATTATAAGTATTACTTCTATTTAAAGGCATATCATAATTTATTTTTCTCAATTTATTTCCTTATTATGACCGTTCACGCTTATATTTTTTGCTTGTTTGTAAATACCACAAAACCTGTAATCACTTATTAAAAACTAAATTATGATTTTTATCGTTTAGGTGATACACATAAATGTGAGGTTAAATTCAAAAAAACAAAAATATTTAGTTGCAAAAATTTTTTTTCAAAAGTTTACCTTGTTTTTTTCGACTTTGATCATACTGTAGTTAGAATTGAAATAATGCAGTTTTAAGAGTATATAAAATGAAAATCGAGGATGTTAAAGGAATATTATACCAAATATGTTTCCTAATTTTGAAATCGATAAGTAACTGGGATATAAAACTTAATAATGATGCAGTTACAAACCAATATACCAATAATTGTCGGTAAATATAAGTAGGTGAAATGTATAATAAATTTACCATCTCATTTCTCCTGACATTATACAAATTGGTGTCCCTGTACTACAAACCATTTTCATATTTTCAGAAGTTCAAAGCCAAAGGATATAAACACGAGATGTGTTCCTTTCAATTGGTTTTGATACATTGCACTTGTTACGAGAATGTAATTTACCTTATCAATATACCACCCGTGCACGTTTTATAGTACATAACAAATATAGAAATATTGGTTTAAAGTTATAAATGCATTCCAAATCGAACACTGGAAGTTTTAAGCAAGAATAGACATTGAAATAAATATCTGGTAAAACAAATTATTGTGTAATAATAGTTGCCAATCAATACCTATGAAAGTTAATATTAATTTTGAATTATTTGTCATTATTTTGACTAATTTATTTTTATAATTTAAAAATCCTTTGTAAATCAAACTTTTGTTTTGTTTTGGAAATTAAAAAAATTATTTGTTGTATTTTCTCTTCTAAAATATGTTTCCAGAACATGCACATTCTTCTTGTAGCTATCTGCAGGTGACAGTCTGTGGCTACGTGATAATATTTACAACTACATAAACCAAGAGCTATGTTTTGTGACAAGAATTCTTTTTTTATATTAAGATATCTAATATTTTTGCTTTTACCTTAACAAAAATATAACTATATTATAACATATTTTAAAATTTATAGTCTTTGGGAATGGTTAGTTAAAACACAAAGCAATAAAAAAGTCGGTTTAAAATTTTATTTTATTAAGATAAAACGGTTTGAACATTTTTTTAAATTTCCTTTTAAAAATTCACATATATATATATATATATATATATATATATATACACACACAACATATTTATATAAAAATTTTAGCATTCATTTTGAATGTTTAGTAAATGTTCCAATTTTATTGAAATTGACCATTACAATTTATAATCGTTGAAAGCTGACTAATGAAACGTTTTAATAAATGTTGACCTGAAGCTGCATTGAAAGATATTAAATATTGATTGTATATTTTTCACTAAAGACGTCAATGTATAATATATATTTATACAAAAAGACATTTTAATCTTTTTTAAACGTTTTAATATATAATCAATGACAGTTATTAAACTATGAAACCTTACTTTTGAAACACTAACATAATAAAGGGTGGATTTATAATAAAGTTACAGTGACAGTTACTAACATTTATTATAACTTTTTTTGGTACAGACACCAATGAATAATACACATTTAAACATAGTTTATGGAGACATTTTGGACTTTTTTTAACGTTGTAGCATATAAACGTTCCCTGTTATTAACTGTTATCAACTTGTGTAAATAGATAATTATTAACCGTTGGTAGTTTATTCAAATGATAAATTAAGTTATAAAGATACATCACCGTTTATATAATTTGTAATATGTTAGTAATTATTATTTGTTTATTAAGTGCCAGATTTACTACAATTAATGATTACATTTATGTAATTTCTTTTTTAAAGTTAGAACTAAATATAATATATTAAATTAATGATTTGTACTTATTATTTGGTTATATATATATATATATATTTATATATATATATATATAGTAATGTGTCACGTCAGGTTCTTCTTCCGGTATCAAGTGTAGATGATTTACTCAGGGTTATTAAAATTGTAAATGTACTTGTGTGTCTAGGTTGGTATAATGGTAAGCTAACAGCTTACGTAGATAAGATGATATTTAATTGTACTGAAACTATGACGAAGTTTATTTGTTTAATAAATTGCAACATGGTTCTAAAAAACTGAAATTTTAGTTTGAAGAAAACTATCTGGTTCTAAGCATAAAATCAAAGTGTACAATTTTTATTTTGACTAACGAATCACTTTTTAAAGTAAAAGTGGAATATGTTTCTTTTTACTTCATGAAATAATTGAATTTAAGGAAAAAAGTTAAAGTAAAATTGCTAATTTGGTTATTGTTAATATTATATTTTTATTATTAATTTAATATTATTATTATTATTTGAGTAACAAATATAAATAAAATTTTAAATGTGATATTGATATAGTGGAAATTGTTGGTGAAGCCGCTGTAACAAATTATCTGACAATTGCAGGTATTTTTACACTAGCAAAATTTCTCTTTTTCCTACCAACTTCTGTGAGAAAAAAAATATGGAAAATTAACATGTCAAAAACAAGTACATAAATATTGGCTAAAATAATCTGATTTCATTTGTAACTCGTCATTTAGTTAAGGTTCAGTAATAACAGAATATATATGTTTAATTTAACAGACTATAAATAAATATTCGTTTAAATGTATTTGAATTATACTTCTTAATTCCATTTCCAATATTAGCCTACTTATTTTAATAATAAATTGGTTTATTATTTCAATATTAGCTCTTCACCTTCCTTTGTGGTTGTTACAAGAAATATTCTTATTTCTTCAAATAATAAGTAACTAATAGAAATTGTGTGTAGTTTTAAAAATAAAAATAATGTATATATATTTTTTAACACTTTCATTTGTTTTAATGTCCATAATCCTGTATACACGTTTAATAACATAAGAACCATCATTATAGATTATTAATTCTTTTATTTTCCATCATTTTGTAGATCCAACAGAATTGAGGAATAATTATGATATAAATATGAAGTAAAATACAAAATATATTAATTTCAATTTCTTCAAAGTGATCAAAGATTAGTTAGTTTCTAATATACATTTCACTTGCGTATTTATCTACCTATTATCCTTTAAAAAAAAAGGGGAAAAAAAAAGAAAAAAAAGAGAAATCAAGCAAACTGTCACACTAATATCCCATAAACACACATTGTGATCACTAATGAAATGTGGTTTTTCTTATTTGTGCTTGTTTCAGGTTAAACTATAACTGCCAAAGTTTGTTTTATTTCTAAACCTAATCAAATGAAACAATTTAATGAAAGCTTGAATGATTACTGTTTACATATCGAAGGAACAAGATGTTTTCAATCGATTCATTGATTATTATATTCTTTTGAATATTTCTATGCTTTCGAAGTAATGATAGTTATTTATTGAAACGGAGGTAATCTAGTTATTTTGAAGCACAAAGTAGGAAAAGTAAATTGTTGTGCATTTCCACTTATTCCGATAGCGGTGTTTGCATACATTTGTAGACAAGCACTATGTATTATTAATTATGAAAAAGTGATTCCTATTTGTATTATAAAGATTATTGGAAATCGGTACGTTTTATATTACATACAAAAAGCTTTATTGTATTTTCCTTTTACAATTACTACATTTTAGGTGGATCATGGGTTTTGTTTACATTACCATGAATATTTTACTCTTCTTAAAGCTATAACGTCTTTAATTGCAATTACTACTTTATTCTGAGATCAATGTAGTTAATGAAACATGTACACACGTCGTTATGGCAACACAAGTACAACAAATCCTGACATTACACAGAAAAGCACTCTTGCTGATTACACATTCCTGCCATGCTTATTGGAAACACTTCCCAAAATCTCACGTGGTCTTCTATTGGTTTAACGGACTTGACGATTTTGATCAAACAATATAAAATAATCACGTGATGAAGTAACAAGAGTAAAAGCTAGAGATATTTCTATGAAGTTATTTTATAACTAACTGTTTTATTATAGGTATAATTTTGTTGAAATCACATGTAAAAGAAATGTACATTGTTTCATTACAACACAACTTATGTAGAGAGATACAGTAATTAAAATTTTGTTTCGCACCTATTTCAATACATATATAAAATTATCGTATTATAAGGCGTTTGGAGTAAATGTAAACAATAATATCACATTGGGTGGAAGAATATAGCTACTGTGGTGTAAATTATATTATTAGTAAAGTGGTAAATAATTACCAAAATATTTATTTCAGTATTTGTAATTCATTAATTCCATATTTGACGCGTTATGTATTGAGTAGTATTAATTTCAAATTAAAAAAAAAAATACGATGTTAAAATAATACTAGAAGAGAATCTAATATTTTACAAACTTATCTTGCTTAATAACGAGACAATATTTAAAAATTCCCTTTAAGTTTTTTAATTTAAAAAACCTATTCTTTGTGTCACCTAGCAAATTAATCTAAAATTACATTTTTTTTGTGTATGATTTGTATATATTCCATTCACGTGATTTTCATCTCCTATTGATCACTTTAAATAAAATGATATTTGAGTGTTATTAATTTAGCCTATACATTTTAGCCTATTTAAAAGTGTATAAAAAAAATAATAACAATCCTTAGAAATCGTCTATATTCTTGTTTTAAGGACGAGGATATTTCAGCTTAATAAACTGGGGCGCTACGAACAAACAAACGGACGAAACAAAAAGTTAATCAGCTACGATACATTAACTTTTTTAAACACTGTGTACATTTTCTTAAACATGGCTGTTGTATCTTTTCTTAAAGAGGTGTGAATTTATCGTTCTTAATTTGGAAGCTGGGAACGCGATTAGACACCAATGCTTTTGCCAGATATATCACGAAGTCAGAAATTGGAAATTGTGCAAATGAACCCTCTATATTTACACATGGTTAGTAAGATGCCTGCCCCTTTACTCCGATCTCAATTTAAGTTTGTTAGATAGTCACTGAAATGTTGTGGTATTTTTCCGGCATTCCTTTGTAAGCCGTATTATTAGTTCAACTGCCGATGTGCGATAATTTCCTTAATGATCTGTTATACTGACCATATACCCTAAAGCCAGAGCACTAGGATTTACTGTTTCTAGTAAGATTTATAGTTCAGTATTTATTCTGTAATTCAATATTAGCATTTTTAATTAGTTATTAAATCGGGTTCGGAGTGTGCTAAGTTAGTTATTATATTCCTGCTCGAATAGGTTATTAGTGGGAATTATTATTATTTAAGTGTTGAGTGTACCTAGAACCTTCCCTATAAACTTACTACCTATTACTGTTGGTAGCAGAAATAGCTTACATACATTTCCGCTCCCTATATATTCAATTAGCGCCTAGAGATTTTTTCAAATGGGTTAATTTAAAAAAAAAAACAACATATTATTCCTCTTTGACTAACCGGGTTTCAGGTTCTTACATTGATTGGACCTGTCTCTTTCAATATAGACCACAGGTATGTCAAGAATAACGTTTTTCCAAATTATTTTCCATTTCGCGTATTTATTTTTTTTTATGAGAAAGATATACTCAATTAAATATTCTCTCGCGGATTTTGTATTTCTTTTCCTTTTTTTCACCTTACTTACCACATTATTCACTGTTAAATAGGTTAATTTTAAAATGTTATCCTTTTATTTCGCATGCAAAAGCAGTTTATTTATTTCATCATATTCGGGTAAATTTGAAAATAGAATGGCTAATATAATTAATTGTAAATATAGTATTAAAGTATTTTTTATGAATATCTGATAAGTATAATTTCGCATTTTATTTACTGGCCTAGTATATTATAATTTTAAGGAATGTAACGAATTTCATTTCTAAACTAAATATTGTTTGAATATCGAAATGTTTGTTGGTATCCGTTTTAGGATTTTTTGATATCGAAAGGTTTATATTTTGTGAAACTTTTTGTAGGTTAAAATTTAAAAAAAAAACTAACCTATCCTTTCCTGTACAACATTGATAGGTTATTATTTTTTTCACATCTGTATATCTCTGCAGAAAGGTAGTCCCTTTCTCCAGGGGTTTTTTTTTTTATTTGGAGATATCTCAAATTTGTAATAATAATAAATATTTTGTTTTAAATCGTAAAAAATAAAACATTGATAAATTTGATATTTCTGTCGTCATCAACAAAATGACTGATTCCAAACTTCACAATTTCATTGTCCCTGGTGAAACACTTGTGTATTGCTTGGATCAATACTATCATTGCAATCCTAAGGTTTCACATATATTGATCGCTCTTCGTGGTTTACAATTACCTACTATTTATAGAATAAAATCCGATGTTAAATCGAGTTATAAATACATAATTACCGCGTCCTACGTATTTATTATTATGTCATCGATCGACATTATTGCAAAGTAGTCATCAATTTATTCCAGATGATGATACTCTTATCCGTCCTAATCGTAAACTTAACTCTTATGGGAAATGTATGTTATTTAAATTACCTTATATCCCCTTTAGTTTATGCCAGGTAATATATATATATATATATATATATATATATATATATATATATATATATATATTACCATATAGTGTATGAACAGATCAGCTATAGCAGGGCCATGAGTGTAGCAAATGTCCTTGCTTTATGAGAAATCATTTTGCTTGATGTAATATTAATATAAAAAAATTAAGCAAATTATTTCATTTACTCTTTTATGAACACACTCTCCAGTTAAAAAGTGACGGTAACTAAGACCAATGGCAGTATTTTGTTTCATTTTTTATGACGAATTACATTATTCCGCTTTGGCGGTATTCAATAATCCTGTTCATTTTTAATACAATTATATAGATTTTTAAAATAAATAAATATTCCCCTTCTTCCAAGTGATACTATTTGAAAGGACAGAAAATTGTTTTTCAGGGACTTGGTTATAAGGAAATCCATTTCCGGGAAAGCCTATTGTAATGCAATGTCGCATATGTGTATTATTTGAACAAATATATTAAAGAGTATAATATAAATTGAAGGTAAAAGATTTATCAGGGAAATGGGATAATTAAAGTAACATGTAGAACAGTGAAATAGCATCACTAGGAAGAAGAGGAATATTTATTTATTTTAAAATTCTATATATTTGCAGTAAAAATGAACAGGATTATTGAATACTGGTCGTAACTACCATTATATATAAAGTGTATATATATATATATATATATATACATTAACTTTTATCTAAACATTTCAATATATATATACTAAAGGGGACGCAAGTTAAAAAGAGTTGATATCATTTACCTAAACATTAAAGTTTTTTATTTTCCCTTCTCTTAGTTTGTATAAAACCCATATTTTTTGTGAAAGCTATATATCAGCAGCCACTGGGAAAGGTTTTCACTGCTTTACGTTATACTGGATTACTGAGCATACACTTCACTGGACAGAATCCCAGCTTAAATACCCCGTATTTTAGATGGCAGATGCCTAAAATAGATACGTTGTTGTAGCAAGGTAGTTATGCTTTGCAAATCACTAAACCTCCTAGAAACGTAATTAATATTCAATTACACTAATCAGCTATTCTAGAGTGTAAGTTTTTATTGATATATATATATATATATATATATATATATATATATATATATATATATATATATATATATGACCTAATTTACACTATCCATTGACAATTTTCTTTTTTTTTTTTACCAGAATTAATTCATAAACTTTATTATCGAGTATTAATAATATTTAAATATTTTTTCGTAAACAATGGTAGAATGGTAGAAGGCAAAGTTGTATAATAAAACTGCAGATTACATTTAATTCAAAAAGTTTTTTTTAATATAGGATTGATAATTACTAGTTTTCTCCAACATCTATAATTTTTAAATTAATTCAAAACTATGAATAATAATGTGTAAAGTTAAATATGAACAAAATCATACAAATTTATATCGAAATTGTTTCCTATCAAATATTTTATATTCCTCAATTTAAATAAATATTTATTTATGCAATTTTAATTAAATTGAACAATATTAAATATTTTTACTATGGAGTACTTCAAATTTGATAGAAAATTTATAATTTTGTGTGATTTTGTTAATGATTTTTTCTGTTATTTGTAATTATTATTAATAAAGTCTTATATACAAAAATAAATAAAATAATCAATGTTTCTATTCATAAAATTTGTATTTGTTTAATATAAATTGAAAGAAAAAAAATTAATACCTACGAATTATTTTTAAAGTGGAATTAAATCTTTTAATTAAATGTTACAACAATAATATAAAATGTAATTAAGTATAATCTCATTATTAAATTATTTATTTTTATAAGAATTCGGATTTTTTTTTAAAGTCTATTCACCGGTATACGAATTTTTATTATTGATTTTTAATAACGGTGTATCCAGAAAGTCAATAAACTCATAGTCATCTCCATCAATAATTACTATTGATTTACTTGTTAGACTTGTATGACTTGTTAGTGTTTTATGACAAATATTTAATCTAAGATTGTCATATCTCAAAACTTCTAAATAAATACATTCTATATAAATGAAACATTAAACGCTCTCCTTTAAATTAATATTTATTTAAAAATGAGTGGAACCTTTCTCCATCAACAATAATGGATTTTAGTATCCAAAACCCAGTTATAATAATGGCACTTAATAATATGAATTAAGAACTAGAAACTTCCAATGTACTTAACATGTGTACAAAATTAAATCTGAATCAAGAACGTTCCTCATATTGTTACATAATTCACTGTAGTTATTATTATTCTAGGTACAGCTTAGATGCCTTGTTGTGTTTGTTTGTTTTTCTTTCTGTAAAGTGAGCACAAATTCTATTATCTTAAACACAGAAATTTCCTGTTAAAAAGTAGAACCATCACTTTCCAAAAAATACTTAAATTTACAGCTGAATATATCACGTTGGTTCATTTGACAGAATATTTCCATTAGACGGTTTAATCTACTGATAACACAACTTCTGTTAGTAATTTTAATGATTTTCTTTTATAGCTGTTTTACTAAATCACGGTATTTTTTAATTTTATTTTTTCGTAGATAACTGGGAAATTAAATTATAGTGATTTCTCGGAATATGCATTATTTATTGTACAATGTGGTGAAATTAGCAATATTAATTTATAAATTAGCTAAACAACAAAATAATGGATTGATAATCTAAGAGCACTATAGTTTAAATAATTAATAATTGATTTTTTCTCTTAAATATATTAACGGGCATATCGATAAGTAATGACCTCAGGGTTTTACAACTAAAATAATCATAACATTAGAATTTATTTAATATTAGTTATAATTAATAGTAGTGATATCATCAATTTATGTTATACTAAGCGAAATACAAAATTATTATGTATTTAATAAAATAAATAAATACAAATAACAACATTTTTATAGAATCAATTTATAGAAAAAAATTCAAATAATATTAGGAATGTTGTATTTGATAAAATGACATTGACGATGGTCGAAACTAATATCATTTGATTGAGAATAGAAAATATAAAGTAACAAATACCTAAAATATTTTTAATGTAAACTCTAAAGTAATTTTCCATGAACAGTATTCTTCACACAGTTACGGAAAAATAAAAATTATGCTACGTACATAAAAATTATAGAGGTAAATAGTGTATTTGTTTCCAGGTACAACCATCAAGTGGATACTAAAAATGAAATAAAGCAATTAAGAAAGGAATTTACGTTTCTAAATTTTCTATAGTTAAAATGGAATAACTAACTACTTTCAAAATTTATGAATGAAAATAGATAATCATGAAAAACGAAACTTATACAATATTACAAACTTATATATATATATATATATGTATATATATATATATTACTTGTTTTCAATACCGCCTACGCACATTGAAAAAGTAAATAAATAAATATATAACAATATCACTATCGCAGAGAGTAGAATTAACAAATAGATTTTTGTGGGTGATAAAAGTTCGTGCTCTGCCTGACTTAATAGATTTCTAGACGGAGACTGAGTTTGACTCTAAACAAAATGTTTATTTTTATTTTTAGACAAAACAATAAATAATATGTGTTTTCATTCATTTATGGTGGGCGTATGATAATATCTTAAATGCAACATAACATATGACGTAGACGTTCCATTTCCAAGTAAATGAGGACTGTTATATGATCTCTAGTTGATTGATTAACCGACAATTCAAAAAATATCACTAGTAAAAACGTTCTTCTGGCAGTTAACGTTAACGTCAATTAAAAGCTTGTTCTAATTAATTAACAAACATTCACTTAGTGTAATGTAAGTTGCAATGTAGTGCAATTTTATTACATCTTTGAGAAACCATTTATTATTAATACAAACAAAACAAAGTAATCCACGAGTAAATATTAATCTTCTGACAAAATATTAAAGTTTGTAGAAAGATGTTAAATGATATTATTAAAATTGGTGAACATTTTTTTCCGTATTTTTATATCATTGGTAAAATTATTTTATTAAATATAAATAAAAGTGTTATCAATTAATTTGAATGAATATAATTGATCTAACCTAATATGAAATTGGTTACGAATAAAGTGCCTTTATAGTCGTATATTTTTGTAGAATATTTCAATTGTATCGCCATGTCTGGATTAAAAATAAGTATTTATCCATCAAAAGGGTTAAAATTATGCTTCAGCAAAAAGACATATTTTACTAAATTGTCATTTTCAGTAACGTGTATGTCTATCATTTCATGCAGAAGGAATTATATATATTATTAAATATGATTAATTATAATATGATGAACATTAATAATAATTATGGATAACTATCGATAAGTGTGCAATGTGCCTTTAACAACTATCAATTTAAATATGTACGATATATTAAAAGTACTTTGAATTATATATTTTCTTCTTCACAGTTTTCCTTTTTCAGTAATTTGTGAATTTCACAATAAACTTCATACAAAATTACCTTAAATGAGTCATACTTTTTAATTAATTATGTCTATAAATATATTTTCTTTAATCAAGTATTTGCAAGGTTACAACAACTGTGTAAAGACGTAACGTGTGAGAGTAAAGAATAATGTAGATAAAACACAGCACGAGCAGAGCATTTATCTTTCTGACATTGACATTCCAATTTCCTTTTTGGTTGGGAAGGTTTTGAGATCTTTGAAAATTACCTACGTGAGAGGGATGAGAGTGTTGAAAAAAATAGGGACGAGTAATAATTTAGGATGTGAAAACTTACTCGTTATTAAGATAGTATATTATTTCTTCTAAGTAATATAAGTCTATTTCCATGAGAAATTATTAATTTAATAAAGAAGAATATCCGTTTAAAAAAAATAAAAATCTAATTATCATTCATTATATTTTATCGATACAGATTTGTTTAAATTTCCTCGTTTTAGTATAAGTTTTATTATTCTACAATGTTATTATTATATGGAAGTAAATAATATTTAAGTTTTGATATCACAATTATTTAAGCTACAAATCATATACTATATCTTTACTTCTATGATCTGATTTCAAAATACTGTACAAAATTATCCAAACGTATTTAAAATTTAAATCAGAACGTTGTCAACATGTAATGTTATATAGTTTACGAATACAATTATTCAATGTTTTTGCCTGTTTTAGAAATGTAAATAATAATAATAACGTCTTGATAAAATGATCATTACCTTTGTTAATATCGGTATTTAATTACACATTTTAAAGTTATTAATTCGATTTATTTTATCATTTGTGTATATACAAACTATTATACATCGTTTCTAAATCATGTTCCATTGATCACGAAGGTTGTTTTGTAATTTTCACATTGTATGTTAGTATTTATTTATACAAATAAAGGTAAATATCTGGCTAAACCATGTTAATAATATGAACAATACATCATTATCAATTTTCTTTTAAAACCCCAATATTTTTCTGGAATTTTAAAGAAATAAAATGAAGAAATCGAACTTAGGAATTAACAACAAATTTGTATTCTGCTTTTAAATTACAAATATACTTCAAATGATTCAAGAAAGAGTTCAAAATACTAAATTTTCTTAGTTTAAATTATAACATCTATGTTTTATATATATATATATATATATATATATATATATATATAATATATATATATATATATATATATATATATATATATATATATTATATCCCAAAAAGAAATTATTTGTGCAAATATATAAGTTACGTACAGTTTGTACAGGTTGTACAGAGGGCTACCTGACTCACGGTCATCATTGATATTTTTTTAAATTGAGAAACGTAATGTTAAACTGGAATAAATAATTATTATAAAATATTTTGAAAGTTATATTAGATATAACATATTCCAAACTATGACATTAAATATAATTTTCGGTTGTTGAAACCTACTTTACGTAACCTACTAATGAATTTGTAGTTAGTCTATGACCGTAAGTTGTAAGTTAAGTCATGTTCGGAAACTTAAAACAATGGCTAATATAGATTTTATTAATTAGAACAAAAAATGTACCTTGATATAAAATATCTTATATTTATTTTTAACAAACAATGGTTACAATTAAAATGAAATTAAATAAATAACTATTTACACATGAAAAAATTAACATATGTATGTAAAGTATGATATACTTGATAGTACAATAATATATACACTCCTTAAACATAATACTATGTATTATATTTATTTAAGCATTGTTAACGCGGAGTAAACTGAGAATTTTCAATATCAAATATGTATAAGTTTTCGACAAATATGTAAATGAACAGTGATAGATTTCTACGAACAAAAAAAATTTAATTTAAAACTTATTAAACTTGCACGACGAACGTAACCGTAGTGTAAATCATAATTAATTACAAACTTCATTTTAATAACGACATTCCAAGTTTTTTTGTGTGTAGCATTGATCTTAAACAGTAATATTTCGTAATTTACGATTTACACAGGTTTGTGTCATTAATCTCCTAATTTCGCCAATATTTCATTCACAACAATAAACATGATATTTATAAAATAAATAGTTTATAACAAAAGTATTACAGACATTAAGTTTAATTTCACCAATAACCTGACCAGGATTTTATATAAATTACGATGAACATTTAGGTTTCCTTTATAGGCAACATTTCAACAAAATTTTATCAAAATTTTTATATTTGGTTTTGATAAAATGTTATTATTTTATTATTTTTTGTGACACCTAAATAACACCAGTTATGGAAATAAAATGAAAAAATAAATTGTAATACATAAATATACCATATACCAAATTTGACTAATATCTTTCCACCTGTTTGGACTGTATGTTACTGCACACAAGCTAGAACGACACAGAACTTCGAGTTTACCGGTCACATAACTTTCTCTACACCAAGTACATGTGGAAAATATAAATGAATTACACATAAAAATATTTTTTTAAATATTTCAGAATTATTTTTATTTATTTTAATTTTTTTTTACCATACAGTAAGTATATATTTCAAAAATAATAAAACAATTGCATCTATTATTATAAAAATATTGTTCAATATAAATTACCTATTTAATTACTGTAATTGAGAAACACCCTTTATGTGCTCACTTTGGTGAGCACGGGAATAGCGAATCCGAGAGATCTTATCTGAATCTACAACTTATTTCTAGTTGTCTTTGATTAGATCCCCTATCTTTCCATTTTCCTATAAAGTCTCTCTTTACCTGATGCTTGAGAATATTCGAGAGCTAAGAGTGTTTGTTTTATGTCCCTTTGTTCCTTTATTCCACTAAACAGCCTTGGACTCTACCACGGTGGGTGACGTCGAGCCGAAAGGTGCGGGTGCACGTCCAAGAAAGTAAGGTTAGCCGTAAGATCCTGTAGGTAAAGCATCCGGTTAGCTTGGAGTCATAAGAGGCAGTCCTACCACTAAACTATGGGTCGTGTAGTACAAAAAGCTACACATTCGAGATCCAAGAAAAAATTTAAGAAAAAACAAAAAGTGAGAGCTGGTCGTAGTAGGACAATGTGTGAGACTTCCAAATGTATTACCTGGAATGAATGATGTATTACCTGGAATCAAGCAAGAACACTTCCTTTCCAGAGGCAAAAGTTGTTAATTTGTTCACAGATCTTCACCACAAAGTTAGATTAGGATACATCTAAATAGGTAAATTGAAACAATAATCCTACTGTTACATATTTATGTACAAGGTATGTTAGTCAACTAATCCTTTCTTATCTTAACTTATTCACCTATAGTGATTTCGGTCTTACGACCATTCTCAGGGTACAGAATCTTCACAAACACAAATGGATAAGTTACAAAGCAAAACATATTTTACTGCACGCGGATATCGTGAACAAATATAAAGCAATAATGTTACTGTTTTCTTATCAACGTGGACACTGTATGGACTCGCTGATCGGACGTCGATAAGTACTCCTACAGTGACATTTATTGGTTTATATTGTTTTACGACAGCGTGTGGAGTGAAATAGGTTTTGTGTTGTTAGAAGGATCACTCACTGTAATAAAGGATCAATGATAAATATTAACAGTGAGCTAACAAAAACGGAATGATCTCATTTGTAATATGGGCTACAGTTACTACAATATACATGTATTGAATGGTACAAGTTGTCATTCATTTACTCAATTGTTATTAACATATTTATTTCGTTATTTATGTGAATTAAATGGATTATTAATAGACATGGTAGTGTAGGTTAGGTATAGAAGGATATGCACAGGTTTCCTGGAACAGATAAACTGGTAAGCTTTGTTGAAATACATAGACTACAAATATAAACAATTTGACTTGTGCACTACTTTGGTTAATAGTTAAATGCTACCAGTACTGTTACACTACTATTATTACTAATTTTAAATATACAAAACTTATAATAAATAATATACCATAGGATTAAGTGTATTTGTAAGAAACAAAGCACAAAACACTCTTATTTAACACTAGGTTTTCATATGAATCTAATATGTTCAAAAGTTCATGTTAAGAATAGCCTATAACTGGAATTACTATAAATTTACGAAACAAGATTTTAACATGATAATATTCATATCTCAATATTTTTTAGTTTTCATTTTTCTTTGGTTTCAAGCATACACATGAACATACAACAACGCATACAATCAAATTATTATTGACAGGCATTGTTTTAATTTTAAGAGTATCAACCATATTCCATGGGCGTTAATCTGAACACGTTGCATGGTACACTCCATAACGCCTTTCAATTTTAAAGTTAGGAAATATTAACAAATATTTTTGTAATGATTTCAAAAAATTATTGGCGTCTACATTTGCGGTAAATAATATAAATGTGTACATTTTGTTGCTGCTGGATGGATTAATTATTCAATTATTCTCAACAAAATACATTAATAAACAAACCGGAAATGTAATTTCGACCTGTAATTAAATTACGAATTGATTAAACCCTATAATATTTGTCTCCTGTAATTGAATTCGACGAATTATATATTTACTTATCTTAATTGCTTTTCCGTAGTTTATGTTCACCAGACTAGTTCACATTAAATTTAATTTAACCACAAATCTTTGTTTTCAAGCTAACAACAAGCATTATTTTGTGAATATAAGGTTTTATTACACAATATATTTAAAATCATTAAACATCAATGAAAAGCACACAGAACACAATTCTCCGTAAGTATCAGACGCGTTTCAACGACAAGGTCGTCCTCTTCAGTGATACACGAGCCACACCAATCAAACTATAACTAGAAACGCGTCTGATACTTAGGCGTATTTTTTGTGAGAATAAAATGGTGTTCTGTGTTTGTTTTGCTGTATAATTTTTCTTATAAATCAAGCATAATATAATATAAATGAAAGGATTTTCAATGAAGAGAGGTTCAAAACATTTTTTCAACTTCACATAAATTTAACTTTTATGAGTAAAATATTTCTTAATGAGTTTTGGTAAAGTATTTCTTATCTGTTTTTAAATTCAAAAACATATTTTTAACCAGTCTCGTTAAAAAGAATAAAAATAGTAATTCATAAATCATTATATGCAAGGGAATTTTGTATTCAAAGTTGAAAATAAAATGAAAACATGTCGTTGATTATATGTATAATCTTGCTCTTATTTCTGCATAAGATGAATGTTACCCAAACTTCTGATAATACAAACTTTTTTATCAAAACGAAAAACTCAAATTTTTTTATCAAAAATAAACCAGAAATTGTTTTTATCAAAAAAAAAAAACCAACTAGAAACGGATCTCAAGTCCTTAAATACACATCATTTTCCTTCCTCTAATCGTGATTAGAACCCAGTACTACACAAGATGAATGAGAACCAAACTTCTATTAAACCAACTGTTTTTATTAAAACGAAAAACCATGTGGTAATTCCACGTCTATTCAGGGATCACCGCCGTATTAAGATCACCAGATAAGATATGTGATGCGTGCGCACAGGTGGCCAAGACAAGCACACAGTCGTACACAGTGCGCCGAGGTCAGCGGACGTGAGTTAGCGCTTAAATAATTTAAATTTTTGGGAATAAACCTAAATGGCTACCTAAACCGTAATTGCGTTGTCTGATCGACCCCCGGTGTTACGTAGTCATTAGTAGGTCATCCGACTAAATTAAGAGAGAATTATTATTGCCTAAAGGGTTTAACATAATTCTTCCATCATGCCCTGTCCCTAACCGTAAGTTCTAAACGATAAGAGTTAAGTAATTATATTAATAATTAGATAGTGTAGTAATTAAATTATATCTCATTATAAGCTGGCAGAGAACATAGTGATTACTTGGGCTGAGACTAAGAGTAATTAACGTCCGAATATATTTAACGGTTAGTCCTAGCACGTTTTCCAAAACTCCCATTCCGGATCTTAAGCGGTGCAAACGTCTG
The DNA here is from genome assembly GCA_963513935.1 of Aphrophora alni. Lineage (NCBI taxonomy): Eukaryota > Metazoa > Arthropoda > Insecta > Hemiptera > Aphrophoridae > Aphrophora > Aphrophora alni. Next base: position 68,592,330 of record OY740771.1, on the reverse strand, counting down.
ATCCTTAGCAATAACCAGGGCTGACGTTCCCCGCAACCAAAACTTTTTTTATCAAAACCAACAAACAAAAGAAAAATTAACAAAAAGAAAAATCAACTCAGTATAGGGGAGGCTGGGGCAAGTTAACAGTTGAATATTATACGTTAATTCTTTATTTGTTAGGAGAGAAATGGTTTTTTACATGACTCATTAGAATTGTATATTCCGGTTTATTATATAACTGGATAACCTTTTATTTTAATATAATTAAGATTTTTTTTTGGAACTTCAAAATGATTAGGCACAAACGCCATGCCAGAAAAATGATGACGTCGTCCATGGTGCAAGATTTCAACACTGTCAAAATTTGAACAAAATTAAAATTATTATAATTTATATAATAGTACAATAATTAGTTGAACATTTTAATACTTTATTTGATTTATTATTGTTAAATATTGAAAGTTTAATTATATTAAAAATATAGGTTCGTAATAAATGTGTCATTTAATATTGTTTTGCCGATTCCTCTGTTTTCATCAAGGTAAAATAAAATTGGTCCAATGTTGTCTTGATTAATTTTGCCCAATTTCATTATGATAGATTTTTTAGTAATGGCTTTGGGAAGGTTTTTCTAGTTTCTTATTTTATTCTTTCTTAATTATCTCATTTACATATTTAAATGATTTAATTTCTAATTAGGCTCATTCTCTATAATTCATTTAATTGATATTTATGGTTTTTTCTATTTTTGAAAAATACTTTAAAACATTGCTACAAGGTTTTTATTACATTTTCTCATTTCGGTTATCTCTTTTCATCTTTTCTCATTTTTTATAAAATAAATAACCTAACCTAACCTAACCTAACCTAACCTAACCTTAATTATCTCATTTACATATTATTTAAATGATTTAATTTCTAATTAGGCTCATTCTCTATAATTCATTTAATTGATATTTATGGTTTTATCTATTTTTGAAAAATACTTTAAAACATTGCTACTAGGTTTTTATTACATTTTGTCATTTCGGTTATCTCTTTTCATCTTTTCTCATTTTTTATAAAATAAATAAATATCTTAAATTTGATTTACCTATACATATCTAATTTTACTTAACATAGTTACCGATATTTCAAAATTAAAATAAAAAATTTTAAGATTTTAAAAATGCATTACTTTAAAAAATCTATGTAATAACAATTCTAACATTCGATTCAAACCGGAAATTTCATATCTAGTTCTGCATCAACCAACCGGCAGAACGTGGGGTTCGATACGTGGCAAGTGGCCTCCCAACATGGGGTTCGTTGCTTGGCGGTGTGTGTGTGTGTGTGTGTGTGTCTTGCAACGCACCCCACCGCGCTTGACTTCGTACACTCACTGGCACCTTTCGGGACGGCGCTCTTTGCAAGACCCTAACAAAACCCCTCGTTATAGAGAGAGATCCCTTCTAAGTTTAACAGTTTTGATAAGGCTCTTGATTCTTATGTCACACAAGAATAATTTATTTTAATCAACTTATGCTAACACAGGAAATTTTACTATAATAATATATTCACTTCTTATACTAGCTTACCTTTTTTTACAACTCCAGACTCTTTTTCAAAGGGTGTGCCCTTTGGAGCTCTTTAATTCATTAACACCAAAATTTGCTCTTTTTTGAAATTTTAACTTTATACTGGTGAGCACTTACTTTTTCTTCTTTCTAATGTAATGAGTTTCTTTGAATAGGTTAGTTTTAATGAAAATATTCAACAGTGAAATTTAACAAATTTATTTAAAAGTCTACAATTTAATTTTTACTGTGAGAAACAATGGATTTCTTTCGAATCACTTACAACAACTAATGTCGCCTTTTCTGACAATTTATATTAAATGCTTTCTCTTTTAACAAACTGAAAATCCACTATACTGAACAATTTTAACATTAACTAAAACTAACAAATTATATTCTTATTCTAATACACATAAATATGAATCCTATTATTTATTCCTTTCCAATCTGTTACTTGATTGCTTTATTATTGGACTCGAATTTTATTGTATTTTATATCTCTTTATTTGAATGAATTTAAAATTGGCTTTATTTTGACTTTACTTTGTCTTTAAAATGTTATTATTTAACTTTATTGAGTTTAATAATTTTGGACGTAATTCAAGTTTATTAAAAAATATTTTATTTATTAAAAAAGCTTGATTTATGCAGTACCTTGTTTTGTGGAGTGCACAAGTCCGCTCGTCCTGATTCTGAGAGTGTTAGAGGATCTTGGAGATGTTTTCTGAGAGTTGTCTAGAATATCTCGAAGTCCAGTTCTCGAAGAATCTGTTGATGACGACAAGTTCTAGAAGAATGTTTGCCGGAGTCCGTAGTGAAGATCTCTTCTACTAAGCTGTTGTAGGATGTCACGTTGTCTCCTGCAAGGCCGATCCTTTCTGTAGGCACCGTTATTAACCTGGCGAAGTACAGAGCGTTGACAATATTTTTCACGACGATTTCCTGTTCAGACTTGAGTAAAGTTGGTGATCTTTCCTGGAGCTGCTATTAGAAGACTTCCCTGGAGCTGGTACTAAACGAGACTGTCGAATTAACTTGAAGAAAGTTAACTCGTCGAAATTTAGGCCTTTCAGTGTGGCCAACCTTCACTGATTATTGTTACTGTTTTATTTCACAATTTAATTAATTTTATTTATTTATTTGCACTACGATGAACTTTCCTTGGCTTATTCTTCTATTGTTTGTCTATTTTTTTTCATTTTAAATTATCTATTTCTATTATTATTTGTTATAATTAGTTTAATTTCTTATGGTGGATTTGTGTTGAAGTTGGTAACTTTCCCTCTCCATGCGTCTACTGCCTTCTCTGCGCACGACGTTCAAGACAAGTTGATTCCTGAATTTTATAATTTTTTACTTGCGAATTCTTCTTTTCTTCATATATCCCGTTCGCTTCGCTCGATCTTCTTCTGGGTGATTTCATTTTGAAGCCCTTCTTTTCCTGATGATTTTCCATCTTCATTTGTAGCGATACGACGTATATTTTTTCTTTTACGGAGATTTGAAAATTTCGTAAGTGTTCAAAATTTAGTTTTTCCAATTTTGGAAATTTTGAAAATCTTCTTTTTGTAAGTTGTTCCTCTGATGCTGAAAGTTCCAAAACTGCTTTCCTCTTCTTCCTCGCTTCTGGGTTTCACAAGTTACGGTACTTTCTGCATTTTTGGTTATTTATTATTTAATTACTTTATGGTCTTTTATTAATTTTTGATTTCGAGTCTTATTTATTTCTAGTTTGTATTATGGTTATGCGTTGTTATTATTAGATTTTGGAATTTCTTCATTTTAAGGGTTTTTTATGTTTTATGACGTTTTATTATGGCTATAACTTTTTTATTATTAATTTGACGGGTTTATTCTCTTATTATTTATTATTAGGTTTTCTTAGCTCTACACGATTATATCATTTTAATTTAAGTTTTCGTATTTTGATGTTTTTTGCATTAGAAACATATGGACGTATTCCTGTTCAATCCGGAACGCTAAATATTTCCTGTCAAGGCGCGTGACCTTGGCTTGGCTAACCTACATATTCCCTTTAACTTTACATGTGTTATTTTATATTTAGAAATGTTTTTGTCATTTCTACAATTATTATTTGATTTAATTGAAATTTTGGAATTTTGCTATTTTCCAAAATTGCTCCTTGCAGGCGGTTCAATTAAACCGTTGCAAATTCCCCTCTCAAAAACTTAAAATTTTGACATTGAAATCCCTTTTTTAGATTTTAAAATTTTATGTTCCTCAAACTTTTCTATTCTCTTTACATATTTACTTCCTTTCTATTTAAAAAACATATTTATCTATATAACATGAAAACTTACTATCTATAAAACAATCCTATTTCTAACATAAATGATTAATTGGTGACATATATATTTTTCAAAAACATGGTAATAAACATGACATATTCATATGAAAACAATCCTTATTTTATACAAATACATATATATTTTTCATGTTCGATAGTTCATTTCGTCTCTCTTTCATCTGAAACAGTCTATTTAGCATGATTATACATAGTTATACACATTTACACTTTATCCTAACTTTTTTAAAAATATAAATTTTGACACAAATATAATCACTTTTGCACTAAGGTAAGTTACATAAATCAAGCCATCCTTACTTTTAATTGATTTCGCGCTAGGTTAGATTACGCCAAGTAACAGATTGAAATTCCTTTGAATGTTGACATTTCTTGTTTCCGTTATCGCTATAACGAAAGAACCCCTCTCTACCTTAATTACTGTACAATTTTCATGTCTTCCGGATGCTTGTTTATTTAGTAACTGACCTACGCAACTTGTCCCAATTCTCCCTCTCGCTTTTATCGAAACAGCTGGTTTTTATCTACCGTTGCGATTTATTCTGAACTTTATTCTTTTTGGATTTATTACATATTATTATGGACGATGTTTATGATTATGAATTTACGAATTTACCTATTCTACTTTATGTTTACTCTTATTTTACTATCCTAACCTTTATTTCTAGTTTTTTTTTAACTTTACCGTTGGTTTATTTTTTATTTTTAGTTTTACGAATACGTTTCCCTTCCTTTTTAACTTAAATTTATTTTTCCCCTTCCTTTTTTGACTATGCTTTACTTTTGTTTTGAATTTAACCTTTTTGGTTACATCTCGATTTTTGAACTTTTTTGTTTCGTTCGCTCCTAACTTATTAAGGTTTGGGTTTGATTGACTACTGGACTCCCCTTTTGGAATTAAGCTCAATTCGAACTTAGGTATGTTTACCAGTGATCCCTTCATTTTTGCGTGGTCTCCATTTTGTATTTGGTGCTTAAGACTTACTTCTTTATTTACGACGACTTTGCTTAGCCCTTGTACGAATAACTCACGACTCTGAAGCTTTTTTGGATATAGTTCTTCCCTTTTCTCGCTCGCTTCGCTCTTTTTCCTGCTTTTTCTTGGATAGGTTGCTCCACTTTTAATCTCTTTTTGGATTTTAAAGTTCCTTCCTTGAATTGGCATCCTCCTTTCGACCGTGCTTTGGTTTCTAAGGTTTATCTCCTGTTTTCCTTTGAGTTCAAACTCCCTTCCCCTCTCTAAGTTTCCCCTTCTCCTGTTCCTTCCTATATTGTCTCGATTGGTGTTGTCGGCTTCGGTTTTTTCTTTCCTCCCGTCACGTTTGTTGTTTACACGTCCTGTTTGGTCAATTCTGGTATTTTCTCCCCCTTTGTCACGTTCGGCTTGGTCACGTTCGGTACCCTCGTTTTTTACTTCTACACTGGGTAATGTAGTAACATATAACGCCCCATTCGCTCGCATTATAGTATTTGGACCTCCTATACTGCTAATTTGATTTCGCAATTTCCGTACACAGATTTTAGCTGACGGTTGTTCTATGTCCAATCTATCTAATAGATTGGTTTTTGAAGTTACTTTTTTAGCTTCTTCGATGAAATTTATTTTTCTGTTTTCCCCTTCTACATTTATTATTACGTATTTTTCCTCCATATTAATTTTCGCGTTTAACTCGAATAGGCTATTACATCCTAATATACCTAAACTAGTTAACTTTGGTACTACCAGAAAATTTATATCTACTACTCTGTCGTTAAATTGCACGGGTATTGATACTTGTTTTGAAACTCTTTGTTTTTTCTGTTTAATGGCTGTTACTACTTCGACGTTATAAACTGGTAATTCTAAAAATTTGTTTCCCCGTCTTTTTAACTCCTCCAAATATTCAGCTTGTATACACGACCACTGCGCTCCCGTGTCTACTAAAACTTTTATATTTGTTTGATGAATTTTGACGTTTATTTCCGGACATTTTTCTAATAATTTTGTTTGAATGTTGATATTTTCGCCTTCTGTCATTAACTCTTCCCTAATATCGCATGAAATGTTTTGTAATTTCCCTACTGATTTTAATGTTGGATTTTTAATTTTTGAAAAGTTTTCTAAAGGTTTCTCTGTTTTGATTTTATTTTTTACATTTTGATCTGCGGCCCCGAATCCTGTCTTTGCCTGTAACCGTTTTCTTTTGCTTTTTTCCGGGACCTCATAACCTAGTTTTTTGGACTGGGTCTCGGATTGTTAGGTAGTGTAGGATTGGGTTTTTGGTTACTTTGGTTTTGGTTTGTTTGCGGTCTATTCCCATAGGATCTAAGGTTAGGTGTTCTAGGATAGGTTTGAGAGTCCATGGCTCCTGCCATTTTCCTATCAAGGTTCCCCTTATACGCTGGTCTTTCTTCTCGATTTTCCCTACGTGGTTCGCCTTCCATCGTTTCAAACGTTCTAAGAAATTCTATCGCGCTTTCAACGGTTTCGCTATGACTTCCTATACTCGCAAATTGTACCTTTTGTTCAAAATGTCGCATGATTCTATTAATCATAAATTTTTCTGGGATTGGTGGATCAAGATATTGTCCTTTAGCCACCATTTTGCAAAAATAATTAACTCTTGACATATATCCTGTATCACGATATTGTCCGTTTTCAATTAAATTTCGGATATGTTGCTGGGCTTGATATCCCCAATAATTTTTTATAAATTTAACCCTAAATTGTCCGTATCTATCTTTATTATCTTTTATTACGTTCCACCATTCTATTACCGGCCCTTTTATGTGTCGTTCCACGATTTTTAATTTCTCCCCTTCATCTAATTGTGGATCGATTTCCATGAAAATCTCTTCTATTTCGGCTAGAAATTTCATTGGACTTTCTTTGGAACTTCCCCAAAATTCGACAGTTTTATTTCCTGCTGCACCGGGTTGTACGTATACTACGCTTCTCCCAGCCCCTACTAAACTTTGCCCTATACTTGTCTGTCTCATTTTGGTTTCTAACGATTTTATATTTTTGCTTAACGTTTCGCAATTAACTTTATTTTGTTTAATTTTGTCATCCTGTCCTTTAATTGTTTCCTCTATTTCCTGAATTTCCCCTTTCAAAACGACTATTTCGTCTTCGCAATTTCCGACTCTATTTTGAATTGCTTCAAAATTTCTCTTTACATCTTCTCCTAAACCGCCTACAGCTTGTATGATTTCTTCCCTACTCGCTCGTTCACTTTCTTCGCGTTCTCTTTCTTTCGCTTCGCGTTCCCTTTTCTCTTCGTTTTCCCTAGTCTCCCGTTCTAATTCCCTAGCTTCGCGTTCTTTTTTCTCCTTTTTTCTCTCCGATTCGCGTGCTTTTTCTCTCTCCTCGCGTTCTTTTTTATCCGCTTCTTCCCTAGCTGTACGTTCTAATTCCCTGGCTTCGCGTTCTTTTTCTTTCGCCTGGAAATACCTCATGAACTTCTGCATTTCCGTCTCTGTTTCTTTCGGAGCTGCCATTTTTTATTTAGATTTATTTATTAGGTTTACTACTGTTTATTTTTTTTTAAGTTTTGAGTTTTAAGTTTTAATTTTGATTTTAATGAATTTAAGCTGTTCGTTTTCAACCCTAAAGTAATTTTAACAATTTTTTGTTTGGTTACTTTCGAGCCTACAATGTTGGACGCCACTTGCAACGCACCCCCCGCGCTTTACTTCGGACACTCAGTGGCACCTTTCGGGACGGCGCTCTTTGCAAGACCCTACCATAACCCGCGTTATAGAGAGAGATCCCTTCTAAGTTTACTAGTTTCGATAAGGCTCTTGATTCTTATGTCACACAAGAATAATTTATTTTAATCCACTTATGCTAACACAGGAAATTTTACTATATTAATATATTCACTTCTTATACTAGCTTACCTTTCTTAAAACTCCAGACTCTTTTTCAAAGGGTGTGCCCTTTGGAGCTCTTTAATTCATTAACACCAAAATTTGCTCTTTTTGAATTTTTAACTTTATACTGGTGAGCACTTACTTTTTCTTCTTTCTAATGTAATGAGTTTCTTTGAATAGGTTAGTTTTAATGAAAATATTCAACAGTGAAATTTAACAAATTTATTTAAAAGTCTACAATTTAATTTTTACTGTGAGAAACAATGGATTTCTTTCGAATCACTTACAACAACTAATGTCGCCTTTTCTGACAATCTATATTAAATGCTTTCTCTTTTAACAAACTGAAAATCTACTATACTGAACTATTTTAACATTAACTAAAACTAACAAATTATATTCTTATTCTAATACACATAAATATGAATAATATTATTTATTCCTTTCCAATCTGTTACTTGATTGCTTTATTATTGGACTCGAAATTTATTGTATTTTATATCTCTTTATTTGAATGAATTTAAAATTGGCTTTATTTTGACTTTACTTTGTCTTTAAAATGTTATTATTTAACTTTATTGAGTTTAATAATTTTGGACGTAATTCAAGTTTATTAAAAAATATTTTATTTATTAAAAAAGCTTGATTTATGCAGTACCTTGTTTTGTGGAGTGCACAAGTCCGCTCGTCCTGATTCTGAGAGTGTTAGAGGATCTTGGAGATGTTTTCTGAGAGTTGTCTAGAATATCTCGAAGTCCAGTTCTCGAAGAATCTGTTGATGACGACAAGTTCTAGAAGAATGTTTGCCGGAGTCCGTAGTGAAGATCTCTTCTACTAAGCTGTTGTAGGATGTCACGTTGTCTCCTGCAAGGCCGATCCTTTCTGTAGGCACCGTTATTAACCTGGCGAAGTACAGAGCGTTGACAATATTTTTCACGACGATTTCCTGTTCAGACTTGAGTAAAGTTGGTGATCTTTCCTGGAGCTGCTATTAGAAGACTTCCCTGGAGCTGGTACTAAACGAGACTGTCGAATTAACTTGAAGAAAGTTAACTCGTCGAAATTTATGCCTTTCAGTGTGGCCAACCTTCACTGATTATTGTTACTGTTTTATTTCACAATTTAATTAATTTTATTTATTTATTTGCACTACGATGAACTTTCCTTGGCTTATTCTTCTATTGTTTGTCTATTTTTTTCATTTTAAATTATCTATTTCTATTATTATTTGTTATAATTAGTTTAATTTCTTATGGTGGATTTGTGTTGAAGTTGGTAACTTTCCCTCTCCATGCGTCTACTGCCTTCTCTGCGCACGACGTTCAAGACAAGTTGATTCCTGAATTTTATAATTTTTTACTTGCGAATTCTTCTTTTCTTCATATATCCCGTTCGCTTCGCTCGATCTTCTTCTGGGTGATTTCATTTTGAAGCCCTTCTTTTCCTGATGATTTTCCATCTTCATTTGTAGCGATACGACGTATATTTTTTCTTTTACGGAGATTTGAAAATTTCGTAAGTGTTCAAAATTTAGTTTTTCCAATTTTGGAAATTTTGAAAATCTTCTTATTGTAAGTTGTTTCTCTGATGCTGAAAGTTCCAAAACTGCTTTCCTCTTCTTCTTCGCTTCTGGGTTTCACAAGTTACGGTACTTTCTGCATTTTTGGTTATTTATTATTTAATTACTTTATGGTCTTTTATTAATTTTTGATTTCGAGTCTTATTTATTTCTAGTTTGTATTATGGTTATGCGTTGTTATTATTAGATTTTGGAATTTCTTCATTTTAAGGGTTTTTTATGTTTTATGACGTTTTATTATGGCTATAACTTTTTTATTATTAATTTGACGGGTTTATTCTCTTATTATTTATTATTAGGTTTTCTTAGCTCTACACGATTATATCATTTTAATTTAAGTTTTCGGATTTTGATGTTTTTTGCATTAGAAACATATGGACGTATTCCTGTTCAATCCGGAACGCTAAATATTTCCTGTCAAGGCGCGTGACCTTGGCTTGGCTAACCTACATATTCCCTTTAACTTTACATGTGTTATTTTATATTTAGAAATGTTTTTGTCATTTCTACAATTATTATTTGATTTAATTGAAATTTTGGAATTTAGCTATTTTCCAAAATTGCTCCTTGCAGGCGGTTCAATTAAACCGTTGCAAATTCCCCTCTCAAAAACTTAAAATTTTGACATTGAAATCCCTTTTTTAGATTTTAAAATTTTATGTTCCTCAAACTTTGCTATTCTCTTTACATATTTACTTCCTTTCTATTTAAAAAACATATTTATCTATATAACATGAAAACTTACTATCTATAAAACAATCCTATTTCTAACATAAATGATTAATTGGTGACATATATATTTTTCAAAAACATGGTAATAAACATGACATATTCATATGAAAACAATCCTTATTTTATACAAATACATATATATTTTTCATGTTCGATAGTTCATTTCGTCTCTCTTTCATCTGAAACAGTCTATTTAGCATGATTATACATAGTTATACACATTTACACTTTATCCTAACTTTTTTAAAAATATAAATTTTGACACAAATTTAATCACTTTTGCACTAAGGTAAGTTACATAAATCAAGCCATCCTTACTTTTAATTGATTTCGCGCTAGGTTAGATTACGCCAAGTAACAGATTGAAATTCCTTTGAATGTTGACATTTCTTGTTTCCGTTATCGCTATAACGAAAGAACCCCTCTCTACCTTAATTACTGTACAATTTTCATGTCTTCCGGATGCTTGTTTATTTAGTAACTGACCTACGCAACTTGTCCCAATTCTCCCCCTCGCTTTTATCGAAACAGCTGGTTTTTATCTACCGTTGCGATTTATTCTGAACTTTATTCTTTTTGGATTTATTACATATTATTATGGACGATGTTTATGATTATGAATTTACGAATTTACCTATTCTACTTTATGTTTACTCTTATTTTACTATCCTAACCTTTATTTCTAGTTTTTTTTTAACTTTACCGTTGGTTTATTTTTTATTTTTAGTTTTACGAATACGTTTCCCTTCCTTTTTAACTTAAATTTATTTTTCCCCTTCCTTTTTTGACTATGCTTTACTTTTGTTTTGAATTTAACCTTTTTGGTTACATCTCGATTTTTGAACTTTTTTGTTTCGTTCGCTCCTAACTTATTAAGGTTTGGGTTTGATTGACTACTGGACTCCCCTTTTGGAATTAAGCTCAATTCGAACTTAGGTATGTTTACCAGTGATCCCTTCATTTTTGCGTGGTCTCCATTTTGTATTTGGTGCTTAAGACTTACTTCTTTATTTACGACGACTTTGCTTAGCCCTTGTACGAATAACTCACGACTCTGAAGCTTTTTTGGATATAGTTCTTCCCTTTTCTCGCTCGCTTCGCTCTTTTTCCTGCTTTTTTCTTGGATAGGTTGCTCCACTTTTAATCTCTTTTTGGATTTTAAAGTTCCTTCCTTGAATTGGCATCCTCCTTTCGACCGTGCTTTGGTTTCTAAGGTTTATCTCCTGTTTTCCTTTGAGTTCAAACTCCCTTCCCCTCTCTAAGTTTCCCCTTCTCCTGTTCCTTCCTATATTGTCTCGTTTGGTGTTGTCGGCTTCGGTTTTTTCTTTCCTCCCGTCACGTTTGTTGTTTACACGTCCTGTTTGGTCAATTCTGGTATTTTCTCCCCCTTTGTCACGTTCGGCTTGGTCACGTTCGGTACCCTCGTTTTTTACTTCTACACTGGGTAATGTAGTAACATATAACGCCCCATTCGCTCGCATTATAGTATTTGGACCTCCTATACTGCTAAATTGATTTCGCAATTTCCGTACACAGATTTTAGCTGACGGTTGTTCTATGTCCAATCTATTTAATAGATTGGTTTTTGAAGTTACTTTTTTAGCTTCTTCGATGAAATTTATTTTTCTGTTTTCCCCTTCTACATTTATTATTACGTATTTTTCCTCCATATTAATTTTCGCGTTTAACTCGAATAGGCTATTACATCCTAATATACCTAAACTAGTTAACTTTGGTACTACCAGAAAATTTATATCTACTACTCTGTCGTTAAATTGCACGGGTATTGATACTTGTTTTGAAACTCTTTGTTTTTTCTGTTTAATGGCTGTTACTACTTCGACGTTATAAACTGGTAATTCTAAAAATTTGTTTCCCCGTCTTTTTAACTCCTCCAAATATTCAGCTTGTATACACGACCACTGCGCTCCCGTGTCTACTAAAACTTTTATATTTGTTTGATGAATTTTGACGTTTATTTCCGGACATTTTTCTAATAATTTTGTTTGAATGTTGATATTTTCGCCTTCTGTCATTAACTCTTCCCTAATATCGCATGAAATGTTTTGTAATTTCCCTACTGATTTTAATGTTGGATTTTTAATTTTTGAAAAGTTTTCTAAAGGTTTCTCTGTTTTGATTTTATTTTTTACATTTTGATCTGCGGCCCCGAATCCTGTCTTTGCCTGTAACCGTTTTCTTTTGCTTTTTTCCGGGACCTCATAACCTAGTTTTTTGGACTGGGTCTCGGATTGTTAGGTAGTGTAGGATTGGGTTTTTGGTTACTTTGGTTTTGGTTTGTTTGCGGTCTATTCCCATAGGATCTAAGGTTAGGTGTTCTAGGATAGGTTTGAGAGTCCATGGCTCCTGCCATTTTCCTATCAAGGTTCCCCTTATACGCTGGTCTTTCTTCTCGATTTTCCCTACGTGGTTCGCCTTCCATCGTTTCAAACGTTCTAAGAAATTCTATCGCGCTTTCAACGGTTTCGCTATGACTTCCTATACTCGCAAATTGTACCTTTTGTTCAAAATGTCGCATGATTCTATTAATCATAAATTTTTCTGGGATTGGTGGATCAAGATATTGTCCTTTAGCCACCATTTTGCAAAAATAATTAACTCTTGACATATATCCTGTATCACGATATTGTCCGTTTTCAATTAAATTTCGGATATGTTGCTGGGCTTGATATCCCCAATAATTTTTTATAAATTTAACCCTAAATTGTCCGTATCTATCTTTATTATCTTTTATTACGTTCCACCATTCTATTACCGGCCCTTTTATGTGTCGTTCCACGATTTTTAATTTCTCCCCTTCATCTAATTGTGGATCGATTTCCATGAAAATCTCTTCTATTTCGGCTAGAAATTTCATTGGACTTTCTTTGGAACTTCCCCAAAATTCGACAGTTTTATTTCCTGCTGCACCGGGTTGTACGTATACTACGCTTCTCCCAGCCCCTACTAAACTTTGCCCTATACTTGTCTGTCTCATTTTGGTTTCTAACGATTTTATATTTTTGCTTAACGTTTCGCAATTAACTTTATTTTGTTTAATTTTGTCATCCTGTCCTTTAATTGTTTCCTCTATTTCCTGAATTTCCCCTTTCAAAACGACTATTTCGTCTTCGCAATTTCCGACTCTATTTTGAATTGCTTCAAAATTTCTCTTTACATCTTCTCCTAAACCGCCTACAGCTTGTATGATTTCTTCCCTACTCGCTCGTTCACTTTCTTCGCGTTCTCTTTCTTTCGCTTCGCGTTCCCTTTTCTCTTCGTTTTCCCTAGTCTCCCGTTCTAATTCCCTAGCTTCGCGTTCTTTTTTCTCCTTTTTTCTCTCCGATTCGCGTGCTTTTTCTCTCTCCTCGCGTTCTTTTTTATCCGCTTCTTCCCTAGCTGTACGTTCTAATTCCCTGGCTTCGCGTTCTTTTTCTTTCGCCTGGAAATACCTCATGAACTTCTGCATTTCCGTCTCTGTTTCTTTCGGAGCTGCCATTTTTTATTTAGATTTATTTATTAGGTTTACTACTGTTTATTTTTTTTTAAGTTTTGAGTTTTAAGTTTTAATTTTGATTTTAATGAATTTAAGCTGTTCGTTTTCAACCCTAAAGTAATTTTAACAATTTTTTGTTTGGTTACTTTCGAGCCTACAATGTTGGACGCCACTTGCAACGCACCCCCCCGCGCTTTACTTCGGACACTCAGTGGCACCTTTCGGGACGGCGCTCTTTGCAAGACCCTACCATAACCCGCGTTATAGAGAGAGATCCCTTCTAAGTTTACTAGTTTCGATAAGGCTCTTGATTCTTATGTCACACAAGAATAATTTATTTTAATCCACTTATGCTAACACAGGAAATTTTACTATATTAATATATTCACTTCTTATACTAGCTTACCTTTCTTAAAACTCCAGACTCTTTTTCAAAGGGTGTGCCCTTTGGAGCTCTTTAATTCATTAACACCAAAATTTGCTCTTTTTGAATTTTTAACTTTATACTGGTGAGCACTTACTTTTTCTTCTTTCTAATGTAATGAGTTTCTTTGAATAGGTTAGTTTTAATGAAAATATTCAACAGTGAAATTTAACAAATTTATTTAAAAGTCTACAATTTAATTTTTACTGTGAGAAACAATGGATTTCTTTCGAATCACTTACAACAACTAATGTCGCCTTTTCTGACAATCTATATTAAATGCTTTCTCTTTTAACAAACTGAAAATCTACTATACTGAACTATTTTAACATTAACTAAAACTAACAAATTATATTCTTATTCTAATACACATAAATATGAATAATATTATTTATTCCTTTCCAATCTGTTACTTGATTGCTTTATTATTGGACTCGAAATTTATTGTATTTTATATCTCTTTATTTGAATGAATTTAAAATTGGCTTTATTTTGACTTTACTTTGTCTTTAAAATGTTATTATTTAACTTTATTGAGTTTAATAATTTTGGACGTAATTCAAGTTTATTAAAAAATATTTTATTTATTAAAAATGCTTGATTTATGCAGTACCTTGTTTTGTGGAGTGCACAAGTCCGCTCGTCCTGATTCTGAGAGTGTTAGAGGATCTTGGAGATGTTTTCTGAGAGTTGTCTAGAATATCTCGAAGTCCAGTTCTCGAAGAATCTGTTGATGACGACAAGTTCTAGAAGAATGTTTGCCGGAGTCCGTAGTGAAGATCTCTTCTACTAAGCTGTTGTAGGATGTCACGTTGTCTCCTGCAAGGCCGATCCTTTCTGTAGGCACCGTTATTAACCTGGCGAAGTACAGAGCGTTGACAATATTTTTCACGACGATTTCCTGTTCAGACTTGAGTAAAGTTGGTGATCTTTCCTGGAGCTGCTATTAGAAGACTTCCCTGGAGCTGGTACTAAACGAGACTGTCGAATTAACTTGAAGAAAGTTAACTCGTCGAAATTTATGCCTTTCAGTGTGGCCAACCTTCACTGATTATTGTTACTGTTTTATTTCACAATTTAATTAATTTTATTTATTTATTTGCACTACGATGAACTTTCCTTGGCTTATTCTTCTATTGTTTGTCTATTTTTTTTCATTTTAAATTATCTATTTCTATTATTATTTGTTATAATTAGTTTAATTTCTTATGGTGGATTTGTGTTGAAGTTGGTAACTTTCCCTCTCCATGCGTCTACTGCCTTCTCTGCGCACGACGTTCAAGACAAGTTGATTCCTGAATTTTATAATTTTTTACTTGCGAATTCTTCTTTTCTTCATATATCCCGTTCGCTTCGCTCGATCTTCTTCTGGGTGATTTCATTTTGAAGCCCTTCTTTTCCTGATGATTTTCCATCTTCATTTGTAGCGATACGACGTATATTTTTTCTTTTACGGAGATTTGAAAATTTCGTAAGTGTTCAAAATTTAGTTTTTCCAATTTTGGAAATTTTGAAAATCTTCTTTTTGTAAGTTGTTCCTCTGATGCTGAAAGTTCCAAAACTGCTTTCCTCTTCTTCTTCGCTTCTGGGTTTCACAAGTTACGGTACTTTCTGCATTTTTGGTTATTTATTATTTAATTACTTTATGGTCTTTTATTAATTTTTGATTTCGAGTCTTATTTATTTCTAGTTTGTATTATGGTTATGCGTTGTTATTATTAGATTTTGGAATTTCTTCATTTTAAGGGTTTTTTATGTTTTATGACGTTTTATTATGGCTATAACTTTTTTATTATTAATTTGACGGGTTTATTCTCTTATTATTTATTATTAGGTTTTCTTAGCTCTACACGATTATATCATTTTAATTTAAGTTTTCGGATTTTGATGTTTTTTGCATTAGAAACATATGGACGTATTCCTGTTCAATCCGGAACGCTAAATATTTCCTGTCAAGGCGCGTGACCTTGGCTTGGCTAACCTACATATTCCCTTTAACTTTACATGTGTTATTTTATATTTAGAAATGTTTTTGTCATTTCTACAATTATTATTTGATTTAATTGAAATTTTGGAATTTAGCTATTTTCCAAAATTGCTCCTTGCAGGCGGTTCAATTAAACCGTTGCAGTGTGTGTGTGTGTGTGTGTGTGTGTGTGTGTGTGTGTGTGTGTGTGTGTGTGTGTGTGTGTGTGTGTGTGTGTGTGTGTGTGTGTGTGTGTGTGTGTGTGTGTGTGTGTGTGTAATTACGCGCCCATGACGCGCGTGGGAGCTTTTAATTTTGCTCGGTCGGTAATTAGAGCTGCGTACATGGAAATTGTATTTTAGTACTTTAACGGTTGCGCTTCATTTAAATAACAACGCAGGATAAATCTAAAAGAAATTAATAAAAATAAAAATCGAAAACATCGTCGAAGTATGTTACAATATAAATTCTATGACTGTTTTAGAATTAGACGACGGGTTCAATTTACTGTGTTTTCATACCTAGTATAAAATACATCTCAGATATACTTTAATGCCTTGTTTTGATATAAATTAATAAAAGGCGTTTTTATAATTTTATTTTGGTTTTTACGTACGAAACTCTCACCTCAAAATTCAAGTAAATATATTGTAATATTTATATTTATTCAATTTAAATAGTAAAGCAATCACGTGCTACCTAGATCAACAATTACCTATAATTTTCTTTCATGGAATGTACATGACTTTTCAATATCATTTTTTTATGTGGGTACGAATGGGAAGGAATGAGTACCGACTATAAACTTAATGGCGATTATTTGAGTTAATCTTGCACATTCTCCAAAGTGAGTTAGTAATTTAAAGCTCCATCTGAGCTAAATACCAATCACAACTCTTAGATAAATTAAAAATAAATAGGTTGCCGAAAGTGAATATTTCTCCATTTTATAAGTTTCCATACTTGGTGTGAATATATTTAGATCTAATTCTTTATTAATTTATACTAGTAGTTTAAATATAGCATCATGGAACAATTATTTTTTTAAACGTATGTATAAAAGCAATAGTGATTACTCTATATAATAGATGCATGCACTATTGTGGTGAAGGAAGTCTCTAGAGCATCGTTAACGTAACCTTTTGCGGCAACGGGTTTAATTGTTCTCTCAACTTTACAATTCCGGCAAATTCATGAGTCTGCTGTAAATTATTCTTGATTCACCACATCGAAAACCATAAATGCTAGCCTTTTACAGTTCGTCTTTAAAATTAGTTTACCATATGGTTTTTGGTTGGAAATGCCCTTTGTTTAAGCTCACAGTAAATACTCTGTTTAATATATTAATTAGATCTGACATAAACGTGTTAGATACAACTAAATTAAATATTTAAAATATAAAACATTCAATATTTGTAAGGTAAGGTAGAAATGTATGACAAATAATTAAATTCAATTTTACTTTGAATGAAAAAAAAAAAAAAGGAAAAAAAAGTAATTGATGAAAACGAAATATTTTATTGCTAAATGATTTCGATAGAAAGAAATTAACGAAGTTTTGAGAGAGAAGTGGAAGGTAGAAAATTGAAAAAAAAAAAAAAAAAAAATATATATATATATATATATATATATATATATATATATATTGTAAAAAATACGATGATTGTGTAAGACACTAATGTTATATTTTATCGGATATGGTTTAAGTTTTTATGAAGATTTGTTGACAAAAGACTTCAAATTAAGGGAAACAATAAATTTTATTTCTATTAAAAATAGGTCTATTTTGAATTCGTTTATTCAACTTCACACCTCAGTTTTGAGGTAATAGTGTGGCCAGAACGGAATCCTTATTGACGGAAACTTGTAGGTTGCTTATTGACGTTTAATATATGGAATATATTTGAAGGGGTAATTCAAATAAAATCATCTATATGAGAAACTACGTTTAGGCCTACAGTATATCTAATTTTGGAACATTGAAGTTGGTTTCTGATACCAAACAAAAAAGTGCCTTGAACTAATTCGAAGATTAAAAAAAAAAATTATTACAATGTCATTTTCTTATGGATTTATCATCGGGCATTGTTGTATATATTATGAGAGAATAATATAATCACATATGGAGACTTATATAATGTCATAAGTTTCCGTGTAAAATGTAAGAACGTTAATTTTATTTTAATATTTATAGAACCGAAACGATGAATGGTATAAAATTTGGTACGATAAGGTAAATCGTTTTTCAATATAAGAAAAAATGGAAATTATGAAAAACACAACATTAAACATTTTATCAGTTTTAAATGGTTTCCAAAATTCAATCAATCATATTTTTATCAATCAAAAACATAAGAAACATATTAGTAATTTTTGTTTTGTTTTGAAAAGTTTTTATCAATATTATTATTTTTATTCTTTCTTAAATATTCCATGTTCTTATTTAATTGAATCATATTCTTATCGGGCTCTACTCTCTATATATTAGGAATATTTTTTTTTCTTTCTAATTTATGTTTATAACTAATTTTAATTCATTTTTATAGTTTTACCCTTTAAAACAAAATTCTTTCCAATTTTTTTACTTTGAATATATGAGGGTAATTCAATTAAATTGTTTCGCCTACATTATATTGGAGGTAATAAAATTAAATTGGACAGGGTACAAAATAAATATTTATTATTTTGATCAATTGTGAAACTTAATTTACATTGCTTATAAAAATGAAGAGAATATTCAGTTTCAGGTAATATATGTATGATAGGTTTAGTTTCATTCACGCTTTTAAAGGCATATCCCAAACAGACTTGTATTGTGAATTAGATATATCACGTTTATTGTGAATATGACTTTTCGGTTATATATATATATATATATATATATATATATATATATATATATATATATATATATATAAGAAAGTTGTAAAACGATTACTGTAAGCCTAAATATGTTTTATCTTATTGTATGTGTTGTTATTTATAAGTTATTATGATCTTTATACATTTTATTATTTTTTTGCAAAGTAAAGCGAATATTAGAACACTTACAGAGGGGTCTTAGATTAGTGAAGTAACATAATGTCCCTATAGACCCCCAATGCCTAATCCGGATAGTTTTGGTAAAAACAAAATTGATCATTGGTAAGTGCATTTTTTATTTAATTTAAATTTAGAATCCCTGACCTATGTAGGGTGTTTAAAGGTAGGGTATTTCTGCCTGCGAAGTTTCTAGCCTCCACTTATCATATGTTTTAACTTCTTCTCCTATACGTTGGATGTTATGCGTAATTATTTTATTTTGACAAATGTTACTTAGAAAGTAGGTTACTATATAACCTACGTCATTCATAAATATTTGATATCTAGGACAAGATAGGTTAAGTTAAATGTTTTCACATATGTTCATAAATAATATTCACGTATAAACAATGATTATACCCTTTCTAATTGAAATTCAGATTTTGTAGGAATTTATGTAAGTTTGTTGTCAATAAGTTTAAAATATAGGCGAGTGAAGTTAAAATTTATCACGCATGCCCATTATTAATAATATTGGGTAGAAAACCTCTTTTTCACTCCCACCGTTTGATGATATCAGACCCTATATTTTTTACATAAAAGGAATTATGTCAAAAGAGATTCCACTCTTTTGTGCGCTAGTTTATCCCACAATTCTTCTGCAATATCATTACTCCTTATTATCTAAACATGTGAAGCGTACACATAAATCTTAGCTAAAAACCATAATCAAACTAATTTAATAGTCATAACTGTGACAGAATCTGTCTAAAAAAAAAATTCACTGAAAACAAAATTGAAGTTCTTCAACTAGTATGCAATTAAAAACTAACTAAACATAACCTCTCCTAGATATAAAATATTACAAATGTTATGTATCTTATATGCTGGCAACTTCATAAAATCTGTGAATATCAAAAATATGGATCGATAAAACTTCATACATACGTAGATAGATTAATATGTAAATAGACGGTTATAAAAAGCGTATTAAATTTTAGTTGTATTTTAATAATACATTTTTAATTAATTGCTGTGTTTATCAATTTTGGGCAAGTAACATACTATTCTTGTAGAAGTTTATAAAGTCGTTGTGAAAAAATAAATCTTATCACTATAACGATCAATTGAGTAGAGAGTAATCAAGGATATTGAGTGGTATGAATGATTTCATTTATTAAATTCTCAGAACCAAATATTCACTACCCCACACACAACTGATACGGTGCGATTAAAAGTGAAATTATTACGTCGTATAATATACTTTAATAGGGATTTTAATAATTTAGTGATAATTAAAATAGTTGTGGTCTACAATATTTGATTCCTTTCGGGCTTTGAAGTTATGTTTTAACGAATTTCTTTTGATTATATCAATAAATTTTTAATATAAAGCATCGCTTTCTTTTAAAATTGTAAGTGAGTATATAATTTATACTGTGATTTTGATAATAATATTTAACGTATTTCTCAAACTTTGCACCTTAGCATGTCAAAGATGTTTCACATAAATGAAAAAGACAAGGTTTAATTTTTACATTTTTTTTTATTAAACATTTTAAATTGTAATGAAATCGAAGCATATAAATAAATATTTCTAGGACGTTGGTTTAACAACTAATATGTTGCTGATTTGAAGTACTCAAGCCTGTCTAGGTTTGGTTTTAACTTTGACATAGTCACACTGAGTTCATTTTATATTTAAAGAATTTTTTTTCGCTTAGAGTTTAATGCAGCTACAGTTGAAAAAGCAATTGCCCATAGCTAAAAAATAGGAAAAGGTATCCCTAACGCTTTACGTAAGTAGTTATGTACGTACAAGTGTCGTAACCCTCGATCTGATTAATATTTTGATTATATATTATTATTATTACACTTACTCGCTTTCCTCACTCCTCCTCAATTAGTTGATGTAAACATCAAATAAACTTTGGAAATGTATTGCAGTAATATGTATTGCAGTATTTGTAGTTTGGGTGGAAAATATTTGATCAAAAATGTGGATAACTATTTTGAAAATTGAATTTTGTGTTTTTTTCAACACCAATCAAAATACAATGCTAATTTATTCAGTGTCTTAAAAGAAAAAAATCAATTGTCTTCATTCAACTTTTCGTATAAATCTGTTTTTGTTTACACTTCGGAGTTGCCAACAAATAAACAGGTATTAAAAATTAAAACAAAATATTATATAAACAAAAAAAATCTAATAATTTTTTTTTGCAGGAAGGAATCGCAATCACTCAATCACAGTTAGCGAACCTTTATTATTATTGGATTTTAAAACTTATACACATGCCTAATAAACGAACACATAAATTTCAACAAGACTTTTAACAGATGCTTTATGTCATTTCTTAGTTCACCAAGAGTGATTTTCACACAAACGTTGTACTGCACTAGGTTGAAATTCTAATAAATTAAATAGAAAATAGCGGAAAGACATTGATTGACACTTACTTAAAATGTAATTTCAAAATTATTACATTTTCTAGGATTTATGTTAATTTAGTATAATCTTAATAAATACGTTAGCTAACATTTCAGGTGAAATTGAATTTTTTACATCATCTCTCAATAAATAAGTACTTTATAATTTGTGATTTACGTCAGTACGTTAATAATGTGTCATTACGAACGTTGGTTCACTCATAACGTTAAAGTGAGATTAATGGAAGAGGAAACCCAATTAAAAACTCATCGGAAATTCATTTCATGTTGCCGTATTTTGTCATTCAACTGTCGTTAATGTCAAATAAATCAATCACAGTTGAAATACTCTCTACACAGCTGGCATGATATGACACGAATATCTCTTTTGTTATCCATGAGTCCTTTTTGTATAGTTTCGGCATATTTAAAAATAAATACTTTACACCGAAAATAAGAAAAAACCTCTGAATAATCCAAAAGAAGAAAGAATATAAGCAATTTATACAAAATACTGTACTGGAAACATAAACTTTCAGAAAAAAAAACAGTTTTTTAGTATTTTGCTGACTCTTTGTTATTAATAATATATGTTTTATGTTTAGTGAAATATTGGTTACACGATAAATTTGAATAATAATAAAATATAATATTACTAAGTTCACACTACTAATCTGTTTCCCTAATTCTGATAATTAAAAAGTAAAAATTGAAAAGAAAAAAAAACTATTTGTTATTTATGGTATACAACGACCGTGTTTTCCCCTGGATAATGATTTTGAAAATTAATCAAATATTTTTCGTTCCGTTGATTCTATATGACTTAGGATGAGAACTTATTCCAACAAAGTGGTAAAATTCATCGTCATTTCAAAATATATTATCTATTTTGTCTTGACTAATTTTTGGAATGATTTATAACGATTGCAGACCCTACATCTCACTTACACTTTAATTAAATATATAAACCTTGCTTCCGCACCCTAATAGATGACTTGTTAGCTGAAAACTATGCCACAATAATTGATGGTTTTGTTTGGTGATGAATTCAATCTCATACTAAATAAAATAACAATTTAAAATTATTTATAACTTTAAAATCATATATAACAAGTAATGCAAATAGTTGTATTAAATTTAGTAGGTACAAGTT
Source organism: Aphrophora alni (assembly GCA_963513935.1). Lineage (NCBI taxonomy): Eukaryota > Metazoa > Arthropoda > Insecta > Hemiptera > Aphrophoridae > Aphrophora > Aphrophora alni. The sequence continues at coordinate 68,569,810 of OY740771.1, read as the reverse complement.
AATAACGGCTGAACAATTGTAAACAGACTGAAATGAAAGATCAAATATAGCATGTATTTTACGGAATATTTGATGTAGTTGTGTACTTAATAAATATTACAACAAAAATTAAATAATCATATTGAATATGTAGTGATGCATAACATAAAGAAATGTTTATTGAGACACTCTATGAAGAACTAAAATTCTTTCAACTAAATGTAGTTTTACATAGGCTATGGATGTAGGGTTTTTTATCTTAAAAAATAGAGTTTAAATATTATTATTTTAACATAGTTTTCTGTATTTCTTAACTGGATTTGAATTTTGGTTTACCATTTAGGTATATATATACATATATATATATATATATATATATATATATATATATATATATATATATATATATATATATATATATATAGATAGATAGATAGATAGATAGATAGATAGATAGATAGATAGATAGATAGATAGATAGATAGATAGATAGATAGATAGATAGATAGATAGATAGATAGATAGATAGATAGATAGATAGATAGATAGATAGATAGATAGATAGATAGATAGATAGATAGATAGATAGATAGATAGATAGATAGATAGATAGATAGATAGATAGATAGATAGATAGATAGATAGATAGATAGATAGATAGATAGATAGATAGATAGATAGATAGATAGATAGATAGATAGACAGATAGATAGACAGATAGATAGATAGATACATAGATAGATAGATAGATATAGAGGAAAAGAGAGAGTGGTAGGTATATTTTTTACAACGATTTAAATATGAAATTTTTATTCAATAGACTTTAGTTAAAAATTAGATTTATACATGTTAATCAAAAGTCAAATACTTCATTTCATTTACATCAAGCATTCTAACATACTGTGTATACAAATTTTATTTTTTATTAAAACAATTGTTGATTTAAAAGGATTCATTTAGTCATTATTAATAACATTTTCAATGACTTGAAGATGTTTTATTACAATTTTACTATTTTAATTCATATGAAATAATTATTGGAAAAAATTGTTTAATGTCGTAGTTAAAATATTCAGTTTTACGATTACTATAATATTTGTCAAAACATCCAAATATATGAGTTTAAATATATTTGTGTATCAAATATAAACCAAATAATTATAATATAGTTATATTCTTTTTCAACCACACGCGTATCTAAAACTAATTCACGATGCTTCAAATATAAATCAAGTCCTATTATCATGTAGTAAAACTAGAAAATACAAAGATCAAGGTAAAACAAACATAGTTGAGTAGGTAAGGCCCAATTCAAAATGAAATTAAAACAATAACCATAGAAGGCAACCCAGTTATTAACTATTGAGTATTAGTTTTTAAACGCTTATTATTAAAAAAAAACACTTATGTATATGGTAAGAAAGTATGGCACCAAGAACTGAAATGCAAGTGATATAACTCACTAAGTTATGACTGGTATCTGATGTTAAAATCATACCTAGAAGGTCGTCATTTCAGAGTTAAAGTAGATGATGAGTGCTCTGATTTGAGGGAAATCCATGCTGGAGTACCACAGGGAAGTGTCCTAGGCCCTGCACTCTACTTACTCTACACACGAAACATACCACAGTTGGAGAACACCACAACAGCCACCTTTGCAGACGACACAGCTGTAATGTCAGTTGCTGATAATGTGGAGGATGCCGTTAGAGGGCTGCAGTGCTCTCTTGATGCTATTGATAAATGGACAAAGAAATGGATAATAAAACTAAATGAAAAGAAATCGGTCCTTGTAAATTTTACAAATAAAAAAATAGTATCACTCAAAGTTTTTATCAACTCGCAGATTATACCATATGCGAATTCAGCAAAGTACCTACGCATGACGCTCGATGCCAAATTAAGGTGGAAGGAACATGTCAAAAAGAAGAGACAGGAATTGAATCTAAAACTCAAGAAGATGCATTGGTTGTTAGGTAAACACTCACAACTTTCATTGCATAACAACATGCTACTATATAAGCAAATTCTAAAGTCAGTATAGAATTATGGTTGTCAGTTGTGGGGCTGTACTAAGAAGTCAAACATCAAGCGGATACAAACAATTCAAAACAAAGTATTGAGGCAAATCTGTAAAGCTCCATGGTATGTGAGGAGCGACAACATCCATCGTGACTTAAAAATCAATACCGTGGCTGAGGAAATTAATATATGCTCCTTAAGACACAGTAAGAGACTGGAAGCTCATGAGAATATAGAAATGCTCCCTCTCCTCAACGCCAGCAAGGACCTGCGAAGGCTGAAGAGGACAAAGCCCATTGACTTGGTGCGGGACTAAAACTGGACTCTGTTTAATGAACTAGAGCTGTTTGAACCATATCTATGTTAAAACCATGTATTAAGAATAAATTGCTTGTTAGGTTGTATTTAACTTAGTTGTAATAAAATATAATAAAAAATAATAATAATAAAAATATATTTATATATTTTAAAATATATATGTAAAGGGTCCAATTAAACAAATTAGTAATACAAGGACAGTACATCTCTTCGAGTAATATCAAAACCGTGAGAAAGCCTTCTTATTATGAATAGTTACCTTAAAATGAAATAAATCGACCTATTTTTACAGTTGGCGATGATTTATTTATCAAATATAAATTCATTCAAATACAAAAAGAATTTAAGTAGATACATTAGACATTTCATCATCCTTCAAATTACACGGGTAATTGCTTAGCTTAGATCGATATATTTTCACTCAGTTTGAAATTTATCTACAACGACAACAAACTCTCCACTCATTTTTTTCACGAGGTTATTTATGATGATCATTGAAAGTAATCAGAATCATATACAAACAGTACTTTTTTAACCACACATTTATTGTACATGTCTATCTAAATTACGACGTTGATAAGTAAAGATTTCTTTAAAACAACTTTATTCTGTTATAATAATTTTATTAAAATGATTTAGTATAATATATGGAAAATACATAGAACTGTTCTGAACGACTGTTAAAAGGACATTAGTTACTTCTGTCTTACAGACCTTAGAAATACAAAATACTTGCTTAATGTTATTCTAAGAAAACTACCTCTATTATATTTTGTTATGCATAATTTTGTTCCTATAACCTATATTAATTAAAATATCTACTATATCTTCATAAAATATATTTCACAAAAGTAGTTTTATATGTCTCTATGGAATTATTTCTCAATACTATTATAACTCTGTAATTCATGGTCAGTAGCATAAAGTTAATTTTTTATAAAGAATCTCTATTCTTGCGGTCACTTTTCCTCCAAAATTGTTATGTATTAATAATTTATATGCCGAAGATACATTGCACAATCATTAAAATCATGTCAATCCAAATTCGTTAGTTTCTCAAAAAAATAATATCTTGATCAGATTTTTATCCACAATAACTGCGATAAAGCACCTAGATCTTCAATTAGATTACTTCTGTATTTTCAAAAGTGAAAGTATAATCTCGCGTTGAATATTATATAGCGTTTATATAGTTTTAAACTAAGGTCTAGTAATAACAAGAATTCATTCATATATTACTAATTTAAACCTAAAGCGTAAAAAAGTTTCAGAAAATATTTTTTTAAACGGAAAAAATAGATAATATCGTTGATATTTAATGAAATAATGTTTTTAAAAGTGAAAACCTGATTGTAAAAAACCTTTATATAACGACGAAACACGAATCCTTAACGACTTTTAATGCGTGATACGTTTATGAAGTTTTGTTGGGTTATATTTATTATTGAGGCTTAACCGGTTTACATTAAATAACATAAGAAACAACCTGATTTCACAAAAAAACGAAAATTATTAAAATTAAAAAGATAAAAATTAAGGATTGGAACCTTTATAAGTTATCTTCAAAACATAGGGGTTAACGGAACTATGATATTTATTCTAAAACGTAGATTAGGTACTTTAGATACAATATTTTGTTAAATATAAAGAATAAAATGACTCATTCTCTCGGTCTTTGTCATATTTAAATTTTTCTAAGTTTCATATTAGACCATTTACCTAAATAATGTAATTTCTAGATATTTGCTTATTTATTGGTGACGATTTAATATTCTTTAACAAAATAAATGAACAAATAAATAGAGATAGATCGAAATTGTTGATTTAAGGTACTCCAGTTTATTTTACTATTTTTAAAGTATCTACCACTAAGTTGTTCATATAAAATTAGTCAATGTTATTGCATATTATGAAAAATTAGGAATTATTAAACTGCATTATTTAAAAATATAATTTGACTACATATATTTATGATAATTTAATTATTACTTAATAGTGTTTAGTTTTAGTAATAAAATTGATATATACTAAATTTTATCTTCAAGAAACACTGTTGTTTCTTGCGTTATATAAGTAACCGGGTTTTCCTTACCTTTTACAGAGTATATCAGACCACTCGTGCGATAAAAATAGCAACGAACTATTTAGTTTATACATTTGGTTCCTCCTGATACTCAATTATATCGCTCCAGGAAAGTTTTAAGAAATTGTTTTCTGAACCCGGTTCCCAAAATGTTTAATTTAAGGAGGCGGTGTTATCGTTGAAAAAAAAAAAAAAAAAAAAAAAAAAACACATGTTAACGTGGGTATATTCTAAGGGTAACATAATTTTTGGGGAAAGCTTTTATAATTACTTTTACATGTTTTAAGATGGCGGCCTTAAATGTACACAATTATTGATTTTGAATTTTCATTTACTACCACTAAACGATTTTATTTTTCAATATCAAAATATAACCAAATAATGCTGATTTAGATAGTTCCGTATACATTATATGACATTTTGGGACTTTTTATTCAAGTTTTCCAAAATTTAAAACACTTTCATATTTCAGATAATTCATAAAACATACATCTAAAAAATATTAAATATAATTTCACGTTGTGTGGCAAACTAAGGAAGTCTAAGGGTTGAACATTTTGCCTCTTAAAGTTTAGCCATATCGCCACCCATGTAATATCCATCCATGTAATACAGTAATGTTTTGGTTATGAAGGGGAAGCTTAAAGGAAAAATAAATAAATTGACATTTGTCGTTATTATTATTGTTAAATTTATAATTACTAAATTCCATTATAAGGGAAAACTTAATTTTCTGTCTGTCTCTACTGCCTAATAGATGGGAAACGTAATGAAAAAATATACACATTAATATTATTATTTTTGAAATAAAAATTAAAAATCATTAAATAATCTTTGTCGTGTTCCATGAGTGTTAGAAACAAATAATAATTTTGATTTTGACATACAAATAATAAAACCTGAACAAGAATGAACGTAAATGAATAGGCCCACCACATCAGGTATTACTTGATAAGAGTCTCTTTTTATTATTTGGGTTTGGAATATATTCATGTTATAGTCTGCCTTACCATAACAATATCCACGTTGATGTTAACAATATTCCATTATATTAACAACAGCATGTTACTATTCTTTGGTAAATAAACAATGTGGTTGTATTCCTTGTCTATTTTATGTATCTCTTAAAATGCCGAATACCAATATTGTGTCTTTTCACATTGTGATGTTGTAAGGCGAGACATAATAAAACTACAAAGGTGCTGAAGTGTTTTATGCAGAACGATATATAGAGCGGATACATTATTCTGGAATGATATGTCAGAGATTGTATACTAATAGGCATCAAACAGTATAAGTACAACTTGAAATAAACAAGAATAGGGATATTGAGGGGCTCGTGAAATTTATGTGTTTGGCCAAAAAACAACTAAAACAAAATCAAAAGTTTTTCCGTCAATTAATTTGTGTGACGAGGCTCTATTTCGTAGTAATTACGGAGACACAAACCGCCACAAAGTGAAGTACGGTGCTGTATAAAATACAATTAATTGTCGGAAATAGACAATAAAATGTATTGGAGCTTAAATATTTGTTGCGGAATTATTAATAACTACATTATTGTTGCTCATTTGGTGTTGCATATTCTAACGGGGATATTTACAAATCCAAAAGTTTCAAAATTGCCGTTTTTTAAAGGAATAATGTTCATAATCAATGTTTGATTAAATATTGTTTTGAGGATAAATCATTTAGTTGTAGTAAAGAAAATATCAAACATATAATGGATTTTATAAACAATAGAGTTTGCTTACAATTCAATCAAAATAGATTATTTCTTTTTAAAGAAGATAGTTTTAACACATGTATCCTAATGCAATTGTAATTAATTATTAATTGAAATAGACTTTCATACTTCTGTATATCGTTCATTTTAAATTACAAGCCACAAACAATATCAAATAAATCAAATTATTTTATAGTAAAACGAGAACTATATAATTTCAATTGCATATAATTGAAAATAGGATAATTGTAACATTGTGTTCTAACCGCATTATTAAATGTTCAACAGTATTGTTAATCCACATCCAATTTCACACAATATATTATTATGATATTTAATATTTAGATCGCTAAAGCGTTAAAGTTGCCGTTAATTACATGCTTCAGGCAATTGTTAAGTTAGGAATCACACTATAACGAATCACAACCTGTATATTTTAATTTCATTGTTCATGAATGTAAATATTAAATTAAATATAAATTGTATTACTATGCGATTCAGAGAACTAACTTTTTGTATGAGGGTGGTAACCTACGCATGGATATAAATACAGGTTTTGGAACTCCCTCCTCTTGTTAAAAAATTTATTACTTCTATAATATAAATAAATGTTGAGCATGAAATGTGAGGTAATATTAGATAGAATAAAACTCGAACAAAAATTCTCACAACAATTTCGTTTACTTAATCAAACGTGTTTCAATTACTAAGTCGCCATCCTCAGAGAGACATGAGCTACAATTAATAAACTATAATAAATTTAGGTATTGTAGGTCATGCATCACTGAGGACGGCGACTTTGTCGTTGAAAAGCTTTTGATTAAGTAAGCGTATTTTTTGTGAGATCTTGTGTTCGAGGTTTATTCTACTTCTATAATATATTACTATTTTCAATTTAAAAAAAAAAAATCATATAAGCGTATACATTATTTGCAACGTTTGTTAAAGGAAAACCTAATAAATACTAAAATATCTAAGTTAAAGGAGTAACCTAAACCAAGCATGTAAAACACTTAGAGATATCTGTTCACTTAAGCATGAATAAATTATACTTTAAGTAGAGAGTTTAGTATAACTCCCTCCTTTGCCCATTGCGAATTATAGTCTTTACACTAAGCTCTCTGTTTATCTCAATAAACATAATATTCCTGTGTAATCTCTAGACAAGGCAACTAATTTTATTATTCGAAAATTAAAAATAAGTAAACCCATTTCTCCATATTTATTCATTATCAAATATATTATATTGATAGTTTAAATTTTGATAGACCTATAATACCTGTTATTATATATAATAAAATTATGTAGAAGAACATTTATGTTTCGCAATTTTAGTGATTTATTCTCAAAATTAAACAAAAAAACTAAATTTATTGACCATAGATTATTAACCAAACTATATTAAAATGATTTAATTACGTATCAAAATCATACATTATTCAGGTTTGTAGCACTTACAAATTAAATTTAGTTTAGTAATTTAAAATGAAGATATTTCAGAATCAGAAGTTTTGGTATCACTAAATCAAATAAAATAGAGTGACTATAGTTGTTGGTAAGATATTCTAAAAAATATACTTCCAAAAAAGGTTTATTATGATTCGACTATTAATAGAAACTTGTATCTATTTAATTTAAAAATTCCAAATAAACAATGTTATTGAATTTACAACCAACACTAATATTTTTTGTGTTTTAATAATAAACTAAATTGTTCTGGTTAATGCTTTGGTATTAATGTATGTCAGTTTTTTTTTACATTTAATAAATGAACGAAATAGCTGTACATATACATTATGAACCTTTAATGTTAAATAATAATTGTATTAAAGTTTTACTTTACGTAGCTGCCATTTTAAGCCCTGTATGGAACTCGCCAGTTACAAACTTACTTATTTAGGAACATCTGTAATATAACATTGTCAGATTATTTGAATAGCAAAAGATTGAGAAACATAAAAGAGTTATTATGTTCCTCATTTTAAAATTCTAAATTTCTCATTATTCGGTTAATCACCTTGATTAAGAAGTTAATCCTACAACGGCCTTCAATAAGTCATTTAATTATGAGCCATTGCTATATTGTAATACTAATAAATTTGTAACGTTACATTTTGTTTACAATTTAAGAAGGAAAAGTTTTTTTTTTGAAGAAGAAGAAGATGTAAGATATATAAAAACTGTCTCCAATAATACAAAAAATGAGTAAAAAAAGTCATTTGAATAAAATACCAAAAAACACAAAATTCAAATGAAATTCAACTATGGTAATTTGTAAATAAATATAATGCTACTAGATAATTTATTACTGTGTACATTATCAGTGATGGAAGAAACACTATTTAAGCTAATTTTGTATATAGAGATTTGGTTTGGGCCTATTAGGGAAACAATCTATTTCCTGAATTATTTTATAGTGTTGGTATTGTTACATGATCGTAGTTGTGACTAATCAATAAACAAACCTTTTTATTGTTCGCAATGATTTGATAGATACAACTAAAAGTTTTTGACATAATACATAAATTTAAAAGAAAGGTATTTGTTTAATTGATGTCAGTTTTTAAATTATGATACCAATTACTTGGTCATTATTAAACAATCGGTTTTAAATTTACATTATATGTTCTTTCTGCGGTTCTTAATTTATTCATAAATATATCAACAATTGTTTTGTCACACATAACATATATACGTAAAATAAATTAAAAATGGAATAACTAACGAGAGATAATTGTTTATAACTTAGCTTAGAAGTGAATTTTATTGTACAATAATTAATTTATCTTAAATGTATTAACAATCAAAGTTTATGAAATGTTCTAAAGAATAGACGTGACCTCTACAAGCTTGTTTTCTATAATTTACAAAGTAATGCAAATGAAACAAATGAAGGGACGAAGGCAAAACCTATGAGAGTCTTTTTTTTATTTCAGTTTTTGTTTGCTATCCTTAGCTCATATACATCAGAAGATGTAGTCAAAATAACAGGACATGAACGTTAATAATCAATGAAATATTCAGCGTATAGCATTTGTTGTACTTGGCAAGATCGTTGAATGTGTATAATGTTTATGGGAAAATGATGAGAGTCGAACCGCTCAGTTGGCATTACTACCCAGCTGTTCCATTTGATGTTGTTTTGTCTGATATTTATGTGAGAGGTTATTTTTAGTGACGTTATATATGGTGAGTGCTTTTTAATTGTGTAGATTAAAGTTAACTGTAGTTACAATGAGTGAAAGTGGTGAATTTAGTGAAATAGGAATTGTTACAAATGCCATGACAAGATAGAGAATATCTTACGGCATAATGCGTAATGTTCTAAAGAAAATGAGAGTGTCAACTCATGAAGATGGGTTTGATTGTGAATGTAAGCATCTTAAATGTTTTGTATGAGTTTTAGAGGGTGAGAGGAAAAGGATTCTATCTGATTTTAATCTGTGTACGTCCACTAATCAACAGTCAACATGGGAAGAGTAGTTTAAATTTCCAGCTCTACGCTTTAACTTCTTTCTTAAAATATTATCTATTAAAATAACACCATACTTATTATTTGTTTGACAACATTCAGTTCATCATTGAAGTCGTGAAGTGAGAGAGGTACAATAATAAGTCTATAAATCATGCTGTGAAAAGCAGCATGTTTATGGCTGATAGGATGGTTAGAATCAACAGGTATTACAATATATGCTTAGTTTGGTTTTCTGAAATTTTAATTTATGATAACTCTGAGTGATATTAATGTTAAGGTCTAGGAAATTAATGTTGTCATTTATACCAACTTCCATAGTGAACTAAATGTTGATATTTACAGAATTTAAAATTTTAAGTAAAGAGTCTAACTGTCTATTATTCCCACTAAACAAACACAAAACATCGTCACCATAACGGTTTTGGAATTTTGATCGTAAATTGAACGTTAAACTCTTACATATAGAAAATAAAAGCAATAGATTATATAATTTAGAATGTTTAGAAATTATTAGATCTACTTCACTTAGGTAATTTTCAACTTAGATGACCAAATTGTATTAAATTCTTTACCCCTTCTAAAACATATCCTTAACATAGTTCATCAAACTTCCTCTACCTGCTGGGTATTTCCCCTTACTCTTTCATATTTCTCTTATTGTACTTCAGTTTCCTGTTACTTGTATATGTATAAATAGTTGTCAATACTTGTTAGTTATCAGTTGTCCAATAATGACGCAAGGCGAAACAATTGTAGCTCATTTAAATTATTAAATAATTTTTAAATTTTAGCTTTATTGCTTTATTTAATCTTTTAATTTGGAGTTTCAGCAAGAAACACACTTGTAAAACAATATATTTTTAAATGAAATCTTAGCTTAATGTCTAATAACGGATATACATCGTAAAGCGATGACCTTACGCAGGGCCAAGCCAAAATCTTGCAGGTCTGTGCATGACGGAACAATTGATAGTGTTTCCAATTTTATTAAAACAGTAAAATATGAAACTAAATATGAACTTTAAACAAGAAAGTTATTAAGGAAATAAGATGGGTTAAATAAGCTAAAATTTGCAAAAAGGAAAATATTAAATATCAAAAGAAATAGAGTCATAAACCGTAGGGGACATAATAATAATCAACAATACAAATGAAGAAATAATAATAACAATAAGTCGGAAAAAGGACTTGAAAAGTCATTCTCGGAGAGTTTTTTGAGATTTTAAAGGAGAAAGGGAGATAAACTAAATAAACTTAATAATAGAAAACGTAAAGACAATAGTAGGGAATAATAATACGTAATCAGAAAGAGAAAAAAAGTTGAAATAGGGAGAAATAATAATAACAAAAACTAAAAAGTTAAAGCCCAAAAGCGGTTAAATTAATGTTTAAAGGGGATAAAAAAGTAATAGGTTATACATAAGAAATGTATATGTATGTAAAATAACAGAGCAAAGTTGAACAATAATAAAGGTGGGATTTTATATACGAAAGATACGATGGTCAAAAGATCACGACTTCAAGCATCAATAACTCACGAACCAAGCGAGCTACGACGAAAAACTAAAAAGTTATTTCCGTTATACGACCAGGAGAATAACTTATGTTATTAGAATAATTCATATCTTCTACAACTAATTATTCAATATTTGTTTATTGTGACTATTATATAATATTGAACAACACCTATATATATATATATATATATATATATATATATATATATATATATAATCACTATTTATAATACGGATTTGAACATTCTATTTTACTGTACCACATTACACTGTTTCTGTTTAAGTAATATTTTAATAAAAGTGTATGGTATTTTGACGACTGACTTACTTACATGTAACAATTAAAAAAACAAACAAAAAAACATAGAATTATAATTGCATTATGAATTTTACCTAACTACATGTTGTTGTCCTTATTCCAAACTAACTGTAACTTTATATGTCTTTAACAATTTAGTTTATATTTTATGACACGTTTCTCCTTCTTCATGTAATTTTGAAACTTTACCAATATACCTTGAGTTTAAACTTCTGCAGAAAGTTGGAGTCGAGCGTTATTGAACACTTGTGACAAGGATGTTGCAGATATAAACACAAGAAGTTGACTCTTAGTTTCTTCTTTACTGTTATTATAAACCTTAAAAGTTAATGTCATTCTAATAATGAAAGTAAATTTAAAGACTATGAAAAGTTGTTATCGTAATTCGAATAATGTCATTAAATTGTCCCACAATTATTCATATCTAATTTCAATTAGTCTCTTTATAGGTGTAAAGGGGCCTAAACATTATTTAATACCTAGAATCTGAATTTGTTCTAGTGATTATAATTTTCTTTGTTTGAAAAGTTAAAGTAATTTGCCAAATTGCTTTTTAAATAAAAATTAAGTTGACCTTTAATCTTTTCATGACCGAAACAAAAATATACAGGTAGAAAAGAAAGATCAATATTTTACAAAGCACTTTCGATACTTACTCGCAATTGCAACTGGATACAAAAAATTACCTTGATTTAGTTAGAGTAGTAATATTTTTACATCTGAATGTTTACATCTAGGAAATAGTTTGTTAATTTACATCTTCGAAATCACAGTTAATTGGCAAGCCTTTGGAGTGAAGGTAAATAATATCGCTATCAAGGCCTAGTGAGTGTAAGTCATAACAATCCCGACTACTGCGATAAAATGAGATATTGTTTCTCATCTATATACAGTATGCTGTTTTTAATCTTAAAAAACCGGCTATAAGTTAATATCAAATACAAAAGGGGTGGCGCGGCACCTGGTGTCTCTTGAGATCCTTATGGGTTAATTGTTACACTTTCGACCTTTGTTAAGATGTCAAGATGGCAGGTGAGGCAAGTTCCTCGGGATAAAGTCAGGCGACAAAATAAAGGCCTACATATTTAAACATTTAAACATCCTTTATTAAATACCTAAATAAACGTGCTCTTCCAACTCGGGCTAAAATAGTTAGGTAGTAATAGCAAGATCAAAGAAGTCTACCCCTAATCAAAGTTATGTACAGAATCCTTAGATCTTTTGGATGTGGACTCAAAACGTCCCCCAATCTATTCTAAAATCAAAACTGCTGCATTTATTAAAATACCCTGTTCGGTGTGTAAGGAGCTTTATTGTACTTCCTCTTAGATTTAGTAAATCCATGTGTAAATCGTATTATTAAAATATAATACACTAGTCTAAAATGTTTAGATATTTCTACAAGATACAGGAAACTGTCAAATATTAGTTTCACATTTATTTCAGATTTCCAACTCCCCATTCTTAGTTTAATAGTTTATCATTTCATAATTCCTATTCTTTAATTAGTCAGGTGAGATATTTATTTTTGACGTATCTATGGTTTCATTCTAGCAGTACTAATTATTTTAAGCTTAGTTTAACGTTTAATATAATATTAACAATTGCACATTTTGTATAGGCGATTTATTGATACGTGGCATGTAACCTTTGTTTTAAATGACAGTCTGGAAAATTTAGTAGTATTTTAGTGTACTTTGTAAATCTAATGATTTTATAAAGACTTAAACTATGTAGTAAAATATGTTTGAATGGTTACAATTTTTGTGGTATGGGTTTATTTTAATAGGCGTTCCCATTACACTAAAATGTTACTTTTTTTGACCGTATAAATGCGTGTTGTGATTAAATACTAATTTAAACTACATAAGTTAATATATATTAAATAAACTTTTCAATGATAACTTTTCGTCTTATTTTTATCATAATACACCGAAATTTATGAAAATATAATAATGTATACGTGAATTCATCAAATTATATCTAATTATATGTAAATATATCAAAATGTATATGAGCGTAGCGAGGTTTAACAAATAAACCGTAGTAGTACGAAAATATCGAAATATAACAAATGTATTGAGAAGTATAAAAGCAACAACGGATTATTGCTTTGTCACCTGACTTACGTTAGTGACACAATTTTAATCTCTCTACTAGACGAGAGGTAAATTCAAATAAATTTCAAATAAATTAGATGAAAATCAAGCACGGGATTGAGTTAAATAGAGTCGTGTAAAAATAATCATATTAGTTATTATTGATTTTAAAACACAGTTATTAATTCCTTTCTTCAAAAATATAAATACATTTTATGAATTAAGTAAAGATAAATTAAAATAATTTAATAACTTTAATTTTAATTGACTTTTGTAGCACCTTTAAAAAAAGTAAAATATAAAATGACAACATACCATACAAATTTTGAATACAACATTTAGAAGTGGTCAACATTTTTCAACCTTACCCTACATTATTCCTGGAACACGCTATTGTATGGCTGACTAATTATTAATAAAAATAAATAAAAATATAAAAAAAACATAAAACTAAATGACTAGTACCGGTACATACTCGATAATACTAATTCTTTTGAATTAACGTATTTAATAAATTACAAAAGGTAACCCTTTAACAACATATTACATGGGTATATTTCAATCAATGAAGACGTTTCAATTTCCTCTACACACTTGTGCAAGGAAGTAATTTGATTTAAATAACAAACATAAATGTATGTTTGCATTTATTATTCCTTGTTTCCTTATAGAATCAAATAGTTCTTCCTTTTCAAGATATAGGTAGTAGTTAGATGTTTACGTACTCCATATATATTATGTTTTATTTAAAATGTTAATTTTATATTGAAAGCCGTGGAAATGTAGTTAATAAAATTATGGCTGCTAAACAAAACAGACGAACTCTATAAGGTGTACATATGATGATAGCCTAAAAGCGGCTATGGAAGGAAGGGTTGTCATATACGAAGTTATGCCGACAGGTGGTTCCGTGTGTGACAGGTGAAGCCCTTAGATAAGGAGGTTAAGGTTTAGTGGGTGTGCCACTTTGGCGAGTCCCATACACCGGGAGCCGCGATCGGCTCCTGATGGTGCGTAAAACATTCCCCCCTCCTCGGAAAAAAAAAAATTATATTGAATGATTTAGTAATCTAATGACATTAAAATAGGAGATAGTGTTTACACCCAATAGTTTATAATAAAAAATAACATTTCACGAGTTTATTTAGGTACTTCATATTCTATCTTCAAGGGGCCAAATGAGAGAACAAGTCGGTGATGCAATATTGACTGCGGCCGTCTGTGTTTATCTAATGCTGTGTCGTATCTCATATAAATATATCTATATATATTTATAAATAAAACCAATATTAATAAACCGATGTATTTAATGCCTATATATATAGAGAGAGAAAATTAATAACAATTTTATTGTCAAATTCGGATAAAATATTTGAATTAAATATTGTATTATTTTTAATCATGTAAATTTTACTTTGGTTCAAACGTAAAAGATGTTCATATTATTAGAAACACTATATCTTGATTTACAGTAATTTATTTTTAATATTTTATTTTCTAGCTAGATTTTACCTTTTATGCTTTTAAAAGAACGTTTTAAAATAAAATATCACGAAAACGAACTATATGATAAATACTAATCCAAATTTAATTACTGATTAAAACCTTATCTATTTGGAGATAAATGAATGGAATTTCCAATTTGATTCAAAGCACCTAAAACCATGTAATGTAAATGCAGATTGTCTAAATAGTTAAAATACCAACGTGTTAAATCTACTAAAAAATTTCAATAATAAATTAAATCTTTAGAATGATAATTCAATTTTGACCGAGGTAATTTGTGTACTTAATCCTCAGTTTTAAAATTCAAACATTTTTTATTTGGAAATTATTCCCATGACTTCTTTATTAAACTGGGCACATGAGAGTATCAGCGTGGCACAAGCAGCATTCAAATTAGTCAGTTTAGATATTTGGTTATATCTGAATAATAGTGGTTTTTCCTTCAAATTCCACATCTTCGAAATTTAAATTTGTTTGTGTTCTTTACGGTTTTCACGGAAATTTCAAATATAAAAATTACGTACATGATCTATTAAAAGTACATATGTTGGGTAAAATTTTAATAATATTCCAAGTGAAATATATACGACCTAGACTGGAAATATAATCCAGGATATAATCCAGGACCTTTTTACTTTACTCTACCAACTAAACTATCCTTAGCCACTTCAGATCATAATTATGGTGTACGCTACGCTTTTCACTTTACTTTGCTTTTACAGCTGCAATGTTTAAGTTACCAAATTAATAACCTCGGTAAAAGGACATTGCAATAAATCTTTATGCATTTTAAAAAGCACTTTCATATGTATTTATATAAATTTATTCAACTTATATTTCTTGTTTTAACCTAAAAATTATAATAACACAAAAATAAATGGATGAATTTTATTGATTTTTTTTTCCTTACATTTTTTGTTCCACTAATTTAAATATAATTTTTCTAGAGAATTTTAAAACCCAAATTTGGGGTCTGATTAATGTACGACAAACTATATTAATTTTTTAAAGTAATTTTTTTTTCAAATGTTAATATATAAAAAAACACGTCAATATATAATAAAAATAATTTTATATTATATTATCGACAGGAAAAAAACGCGGGATGAATTAGTGTTTAGAAGTTTTTTAATCACTGGTTAAGAGTATTATGTTATTATTATTTTACACGGCTGAAGTAACCGTAGTTGAACCTCGTCAAAATATCTTGAAGTTTATTCTTCAGTAAATAATTAAATAGAAGTTATATTTTTAATTAAGTATGGATACTATAGTCGACAACTTTAGATGTAAAGTCTTGTGAGTATATATTTCAGAATGAAACATGAAACCAGCACTATATTAGCGATTCATTTAAAGCTGTTTATTAAATTTTAAGGTTCAAGATTTTTATTTTTCAATAGTGGTTTTATTATAGACACGTACAGAATTACTATTTTTATCCAAGTTACCTCGTTTCTATTTTAAAATACATTTGCATGTTATAAATATTTACAATTCGTCAGTTATTTGTTTTAGTTGTTGACAGGATTATATGTTAATAATTTTTGTTCATACTGTACTGATAATAACTGACTTAATATATTTATTCTCAGATGAAGGATGCACAGAGTTATAAATTTAATTCTTTTATACAATGCACAATTATAAGGATAGTTAGTTAATTGATAATATTAATTGACACTAATTATCTTTTTATATTTAACATATAAAATTCTATAAATAGTGGACAATAAAATAAATAAGTAACTGAATTTAAAATCTTTAATATTGATACAAAAAAAAATAATCTAATCTTCATCATAATTATACAATGCGTAATAAGAGGTTTCACGAAATTGTTTTTACTGTAGAACCCACACTTGTATAGAAACACATATGTTAAAAACTAAGTTTAAAAAAATTATTACTAGAAATGTGAATATTTAAATATTGAATGATCTGCTTAGGAAGCCAATGGAGTTATTTGACTATTAAAAATGTTCGGAAGGGAAAATGTAGGTAATGAGAAGTATTATTTTAAAATATGTCAATACTGACCACTAATAATAAACTGGGTTGCTTAGTAATCTCATTACATACATATTTGTCCACACGTTTAAAATATATGGCGGTAAGCGTATTATTGTTTTTCACAACAGTTAAAAGAAAATATACTTATAAATAACTATGTATATTCAAAATATTACCTATATTGTAGAACTTAATTACAAGCTAAATGTAGCAGAATATTAACATGTTTGATTGTGAACTACTTTGTTCTTTTTTTAGAAAAATAAAGCTTGGTATATAGAAATACATCCTTCTACACCCCGCTAAGTTCGTAAAAACGTGATCAAAATGACACTAAAACTGAAGATATATAATATATAGATAACATTATTTGCGAGTTTATTTATTTTTAACGTAAATAAAATTATTTTACATTCTATGAAAAAAGAATATTGAAGTTCTACTTATGTAATTTCCATATTCTGAATTTCGTTTCAAATAACTGTGAATTGAGTTTTTACACTTAAAAATCTGATTTTTTATAGACTGATATAATAGAGTCTGGTTGAAAGTAGCTAGTAATTGAAACACCACCTTCGTAAATTCCGTTATTAAAAAAAGTCACCTTTTAAATATGTTTGTAAACCACTATTGGATACAGCTTAACTATTTCTGTTGCCTCGGAATATAAGTAACATATGGGCGAGAAACAATGGTTTTTTGATTACATCTTTGTATACGTTATATTAAGTTATGGTTAATATTATAATGTCGGAAAAACACAAATATACATAAACAGTAAAAATAATTCTATATATCCGGCTAAACTTTTCGTATAAAAGTCTACAACTATAACATTTCAAATTGACATTTTTAATGTAGCCCTAGGTTTGACATACGTGTTACGCTGAAAAAGGGTCTATCTATGTGTATAGTTGATGACAATGTAGAACCAAAATTGGTTTCTTTTAATATATCTTAATGATGTAAACAAAAAGACTTCATTTTAATTATTATTGTGGTAAACTATATTATAGATTACGCGTATGAGTTCATTATAAATGATCAATTTCTAGTTGTAGTGGAGAGAGGGAGAGAGAGAGAGAGAGAGAGAGAGAGAGAGAGAGAGAGAGAGAGAGAGAGAGAGAGAGAGAGAGAGAGAGAGAGAGAGAGAGAGAGAGAGAGAGAGAGAGAGAGAGAGAGAGAGAGAGAGAGAGAGAGAGAGAGAGAGAGAGAGAGAGAGAGAGAGAGAGAGAGAGAGAGAGAGAGAGAGAGAGAGAGAGAGAGTTGATATGTACACGAATAAACTAATTAATAATGATTTCAATGATTGTGTTTGTTACTATTGTTTGTGTAAATATTTATAGTTATTTTAGTAAACAATTAACGTTTTGTGTTACACCACAGTGCTCTTTGTCGCAATTTATTACGCTTTTAATTGTTTAATTGTATGTATTTAAATTCTATTTACTGTTACTGTTCATAATAATTTGACACCTTTGTACGTCCAATATCAAATATATTGGGTAAATGGGTTTATTTTTGTATAGTTCAACATGTCAGTACCACATGGCGCGCTCAACTACGTAGTGATTTGTGGAAAACATTTCCTTCATCTGCTATCCAGAACAAACAGTTTGGAGAGCTGATTTTCCCTACTTTATTTCCTTTTTTTTCCATTTCAATCACTTCTCAAATACCATTTCTTTATGTCCCGGATGGATTGAAAATTAAACAATCTTCTAGACAAAACCAGAAACGACAAAAATAAAACTAACTGATCTAATATGTAGAAAAAACAGTAAGTTTTTATATATGTACCCCTATTTCAATTGAAATATTTGTGTAATTTATTTGCAAATTACGAAATAGTTTGTTTATTTAAAGCGTGTTTTATTTATGTATTAAATTTAACATTAAATAAAGAATAAACTGATTAGAAACTTTCAACAACTTCCTTCAGGTTAGAATTATGGTAATATCTCAGGTTTAAGAATTCTTAGATAAAATGTTGAAAATTATGTTATGCCTATCCTGTTGTGTACGTATAGTAGAAAACATGGCAATAAACTAACCAGTAGTATTTAGAGTTTATATATTTCTTATTTATTTGGGAAATAATAGAAATAAATTCAAAGTGTAAGCAACATATAATGTGCTATTCATTGTAATATACATTATATTATGCATTACAATAATTATATGCTATATTGTAATATAATTTGTTATAGAATCTTCGTATAAATATATACGCAAATATATATGGTAATATGCATATTATTATAAATAGTAGAGTGAAATATATCTTACTTATGACCGCCTCATCAGTTTAGTATCTATACACAAATAATATGTAAAATACTTCGCTGCAACCCTCCTTCTCTAGCCCACTCGATTTAAATACCCAAAAAGAATTGGTTAGAATAACAAATAAAATATGTATAAAGTAAATTAAATAAATTAACGTTAAAAGGATACAAAAATTACATATAACGTTAGTATGGAATGTGGGGAAGCAGAATGGGAATATATTTGTAACAATACACGATTTATCAACATAAATATGAAAATACTAGATAAAAAAATTCCGTCTGAAAAAGAAAAAAAACTAATGAACATAACGACGAATTTATAAAATAAGGCGCCTTTAGTTTCGTATAATTGAAATAGGAAGTTCAGGGCATTGGATATAATTCAGTATTCTTAATCAACACAAAAAATAATCAACATTTTAAATCTCCCCTGGAGTATATTCGTTCTTCTTTTTCGTTGGAGGAAAACCATTCTTCATAAGCGACTGTGGAAAATAGTAAATTCCTATAATCCCCGCTCTTGACTCTTCCGTCTTTTCAATTTCCATAGGGTTCATCCTTCTTAATATACACTGTAGAATATTTGGGCTTATTAATCCCTTTTGGTAAATATTCATTATTATTATAAACCACTAGATATTATTCTGCCTTCTTAATCTCAGTTGGGAATTTTAAAACTTCTTATTCACCGTTGGAACATATTCTGATTTCTTATTTTCTGTTGGATAGTATTAAGAATTTCTAATCCTTGTCGGTAAATATTCATCCTTTTTAATTACAGCTGGATTATAATCAGTCTTCTAAATCCCACTTTAGTTAATTCGGCATTATTAATTGACGCGACGCTAGAAAAAATGTAGCATTCATATAATCGCTGTTGAAAAATATCCAGATTTTGAATATCCATTTGGCAATATGTATATATACTTATACGTATATGTTAATATTAAGCTGCCTTCTTCCATATACAATTTTTCATGAGAACATTGTAATTTCGTCAGGTCAAAATTCCTGTAGTAAGAACTTTGTGTTTTTTAACCTTGACAACATTTCTTGCTTATCCTTAGAGGACAATTAAATCCACTTTATATAAATCAAGTTATGAAAATAATTGTTTTTAACAAGTAATTAATAGTAAAAAAATAGACATTATTGATATTAAAAAGGTACAACATTGTATTAAAATAAAAAAAATAGAGAACCCTATTTCACATCAAGACGAGAATCCTCTGAAAATAAAATAAGTTGTCTGGAATAATTTTATATACTACTACAAATATCCTAATACGAATCTAAATTTTGTTTCTGAAAATTAATGTCATATATATATATATACACCACATTCATAATTTATTTTAATTACAACTCTAATAATAGCAGAAGAAAACATTTGAAACATAGAGGTAATCTTTAATACAAAAGTTATTTCAAACCACACAATATCATTTAGTGTTAAAAAATAAATATCATAGCAGCACAACGTCTACAGACATACATATACATTTGCAACTGTAGAGTAATATATTTGTGTCATTTAGTCTCAAAAACTTGTTTACATATATTCTTAATATGCAATGAGAAGTACTCACTACTTAGGCACAAACCATCAGTTTGAAGAATTAAGTTATTTTATAATTATTGTTTATGTTTTAAAATATAAAGCGATATTTAATAATTTATAAACCAATGTAGTTGATTTATATTCTACATTTTATTTTGTTAGGCTACTATTATAATTTTTTAAATTTATTTTTTAATTATTGCAAGTATAAAAATAAAATAACAGACGTTACTGTTAGAGAGAGACTACAGTCTCTTTCTACAGAATGTTTAAAATATTACTATAATTTATAGATGAACATAAATCATTGAGATAAGCGTTAGGAAAGAATAAAACTCGAACATAAGATCTCACAAGAAATACGTTTACTTCATTAAAAGCCTTTCAACCACAAAGTCGCCATCATCAGTGATACAAAATTACCATAAATGTAGTACAGTAATACGTTTTCCCCTGCAACAAACTTAAAAAACTTTTTTATTTTGTATATATTGATTTTTGTTGAATATAACGAATTGGATGCTGTTATTTCGTAATAGATACTTAAAAATATTTTTTTCATATTTAAATTATGTTCTATAATTGAAAGAACCCTAAAGATAACCATAATTAACGTACGTTAAAATCGTGACGGAAAGAACGAAAAAAAAGTAAATAAATATAAATTAAAAAATATTGTTTAATACTTATTTATTCACTTTTTTTAGTTTTATTGGATGTATACAACATAATGTTATCTAGTATGTTTACATATACACATTATCATATTCATTTGTAACAAATATAAAAATATATCATGCAAATGTTTGAAATGTTTTATTTATTAAACAAATAAATGTAAACAAAATTTTAAGTACAATTTATTCTCCTATCTTAAATCACTGCAGCTATTAGAAACAGTGATTTTACTTCTTTTCTTACAAAATCCTAGCCAACAAGCTGATAAAGCTTTTTTCAAGAATACTGCTAAGGAATCAGTATCAAGTTGACCGGAAAATAAGTTTTGTAAAATCCGTCTAGTAAAGTCTATAATATAAAACAATGTTGTCTTTATCAATAATACGTGTACATATGATTACTTCAGATTTTTATGTTATAATTATGTTACTGATTGTTTGTTTGAAACTTCTTCTATAATATTTGTACGTATTATATGATTGTTTTAAATTTATTTCTTCTACATTCCGTTACGGATAATTTTATTGTTTTGATCCTAATCCAAGATTATGTCCACATTTGAATACTACAGATTAGTTCTTTCTACATTCTGGCTTTCGGTATTCCTTTAATCCTAACATATGAGTCGTTTGTTTTTTGTTCTCTTGGTGATTGAAACACGAAACCT
The DNA here is from genome assembly GCA_963513935.1 of Aphrophora alni. Taxonomy (NCBI): domain Eukaryota; kingdom Metazoa; phylum Arthropoda; class Insecta; order Hemiptera; family Aphrophoridae; genus Aphrophora; species Aphrophora alni. The sequence goes on along the minus strand of OY740771.1, from coordinate 68,547,556 downwards.
ATAATTCTGATTGTTAACAAAAATAAGAATATATAAGGATATGATTATTTTGATTATATATGACGGATAAAAAGGTTAGTGTTTATATTTGATTTCTCTTTTTTATGTAAACTTCCTTCCCTTTAAAATTAGAGACTTTCAACTTCCGTGTATTACTTGTTGGGATCTAAAGGGTAACCGAAATTATTTTGATTTATTAAGATATATTTTTTCATGATATAATATACTATGTAGTAATATTTATAATCACGAAATTATATCTAAATAACCTTAGTTACCGTATAATGTCTGAAGCAAAAATTTAAGGTAGTGGAGTTTGTTGTAAAATTAAATAATAACAAAGTGAAAAAGACCAGGGATAACATACAACAAAATACGTATTTTACGTTTAGAATAACCAGTAAAAATATTGGTTTGAAGATAGTGAACTTTATCTGTTCCAAACTCGCTCATTCCTTTCAGAAATAAAAATTATCAATATAGTTTCAAACTTGGACAATATGTATTTTAAATATTATAACTGTTAATATAATTCGTGTTACATTCTAATCTTTATATATATATATATATATATATATATAAATTTTTAGTATTGTTTTCTCTACCGGACACTTTGTTTTTTAATATTCATTTACTTTAAAACCTTTTACTATTAAGTTTTTTTTAATGTGTAGTTTTTGTATATTTTGTTTTTGATAATATCTTTGTATTGTATATTATTCGAATTTTAATATTTCTTTTCTACTTCATATAAAATGTATGAGGTGTTTAATACATTCAGATATACTACAATTTGAAGTACTTACTATGTTATTTAATTTTAAAAAAATAAAAAATAAAATTTTGGTTAATACGATATATAATTATTGACTTTATTTTACGAGCAATTATTCATTTAAAACTACTTTTAAAGTATGAATACGTAAACGAAAAAACAATTAAAATAAAATCGAGTATCTAATAATTACATAGTTTGTTAGACAGCTATATACATTGAATAATCTCTAGCGATTGCTGCTGAATACCACAGTGGGAATTATAATGCTTTTTAGTTATTAGACTTTAAAATATAAAGTGGAAATTTCTTTTAAAATTTGTTTAGTTTCCATACACATATGAACTTTTATACACGTAAATAAATGGCAATAATTACTTATTAGTTCTAATACGAAAGAAAAATTAATAGTAAAGGAAAGTGATTTAATTTTAATTTAAGTTATACTTAATCTCTTAATTTATTTTTACAAACTATTTAATGTAACTGGAAACACTTTCACGTAGTACAATGTTTCATTTTTATGGAGAAGTAATCCAAGACTTTAAATGCAAAAGTTTTCACTTAAAAATTCCAATACACTATTATTAAACTTTATCCAAGTTGCAAAATGTTTATCTCTTTATGTGAATCACTCTGCAACAAATACTTATTACCTTACACTCTAAGGTATTAACAATGGTACATAATAAGTGTTGTACAACTCACAGAAACTTTACACTATTTTCCAAATAACTATTTACGACATTCATATAAATTATGTAAATATAAACGAAAGAAAACAAGTTTAGACAATTCTTTTTTACTTATAACTTCTAATTTGCTGGGCATTTAGAACAAACATTCCGACCATTTCCAATATTAACCCCAGTTGAAGGTATTACCATAACTTCCAAACAAGATAACATCAGGATTAAGCCTGTGTCATTGAAAGAATTAAAAGACGTTGTTAAAAATGATATAAACGCCAAAAAAACTCCAGGATACGACCTAATCACAGGACGGGTACTTAAGGAACTACCACACAAAGCTTTTATAAAGCTCTTACATCTAATCAACGCCTCTCTCCGACTTATGTATTGCCCAAGACATTGGAAGGTGGCGGAGGTTATAATGATCCCGAAAATAGGGAAGGATTTGACTGATAGAAAATCGTATCGTCCAATTTCCCTCCTTCCGATAATTTCAAAACTATTTGAAAAACCGGTATTAATACGATTGAAGCCAATTATAGAAGAAAGACAGCTGATACCTCCTCACCAATTTGGTTTCAGGAATAGCCATTCAACTATTGACCAGCTACAGAGAGTGACAGGCATCATTGAAGGGGCTTTAGAGTGTAAAAAGATTTGTGCCTGTGTCTTCCTATATGTCTCACAGGCCTTTGATAAGGTATGGCATGAGGGACTGCTTTACAAACTGAGCAATTATCTGCCATACCAGCTCTGGCAAATATTAAAATCTTACCTTACAGACAGGATATTTCGCGTTAAGCAAGGGAAAGAGTACTCCGAGTTTAAAGAGATCAATGCAGGAGTCCCTCAAGGAAGTGTCCTTGGACCAGTTTTGTACCTATTATACACCATAGACGTGCCCATAGATGGTGAAGCAACAGTAGCAACTTTTGCAGATGATACTGCTGTCATGGCTGTAGGAGACTCAATAGAAGATGCATCTGCCAAGCTCCAGAAATCATTAAACAACATTAATGTATGGACAAAAAAGTGGCGTATTAGGCTGAATGAGTCTAAATCTAGCCATGTTAATTTTACAAACAAGAAAACGACAAGTACACCTATATTTGTTAACTCCAAAGTAATCCCATTCAAATTAGAGGCGAAATACCTAGGAATGACGCTTGACACGAGGCTCAGATGGAAATCCCATGTCAAAATGAAGAAGAGTGAACTTAATTTAAAATATAGGAAAATGCATTGGCTTTTAGGGCGGCACTCTAAATTAGATATAACAAATAAAATGTTATTATACAACCAAATCCTAAAACCAATTTGGATGTACGGATTGCAACTTTGGGGGTGCGCCAAGAAATCAAATGTAAAACAAATTCAAACCTTCCAAAATAAGGTACTGCGAGGTATTGTTGGTGCACCGTGGTATGTCCGCAATGATTCCATCCATAGGGATCTTAAGATTGAAACTGTAGATGAAACCATAAAGTCTGTAGCGAGGAAGCACGAACTTAGGCTACAAAAACATGTAAATACTGATGTGCAGGAGATGCTCAGAAGCAGAAATGGGGAGCGAAGACTCAAAAGGACGAAGCCTTTAGACCTAGTGCAGTGATGCCCCGGCTCTTATAACCGCAAGATTTTGTGCGAGTATTTAGTCGGAGTCATTCATAGGAAGGACTTTGAAAAAAAAGTGTTATTATGAAATGGAAGAGACTAGATAAGTTCCCTATACTGAGTTGTAGTTATAAAAAAAAAAAAAAAAAAAAAAAAAAACTTCTAATTTACAGATATATCTGATCTCGTATATTTATTCTCCTACACACTATCTTTCCATAGTCACATAATAAAAAGGAAATAAAGTTATGAACAAGTTAATTTTATATTTTTTCTTAAATACCTTTTAAAACTCAGATCAGCTAAAAACAATATAATAATACAAAATTAATATATTTATATTCTTAATAGACTTTAGGCCTTAGATAGTTTTTATCTTAATAGACTTTAGACTTTTTTCAGTTTTAAACTTTCTGTTTAATAAAAACAATTCTAAATATTGAATTAATTGTATATTATTTACTTATTTTAATTATTAATTATTTTTTGATTAATTAAAATAGAGATCTATGCAATTATTAAATGACGAATAAATTTTATTTCCTTCAAAGTAATGTAAAAAAATTTAATCTGTGATTTTTTTAAAAAATACGTTAATCTATAGATAATAATCAGTGTGAACCAGCTACATCATTTACTTGGATGATATATCAATATTTTTGAACATGTGTATTGTTGTGATTGAGCCTTCAGATAAAGTCAAATAAACAAGTTCTGTAAGTACATTCTTTTTTATTTGAAAATTACACGTATTAAATTTCTGTAAAGAAAAGACAAAATCGATACAAATATTTTATAATAATTTCGTCCCTATACATTATAGAGAAATTATTTTTCATATTCCACTCACAGTTACGATAAAAACAGTATATCTTTACGTTGTACAAAAGATTATTCTTAATAATTAATTTTGAACAAAGTCTCCAAGATCGTAAATCTTTCCTCTTAACACTCCAACAACTTTAGGGCAATATAAAAAGATGTAAACTGTCAACCATAAATTAACGATATAACAATGGGACTCGAGTAAATAAGTTGTGGTGGAAAAGCCATCTTGTATTGAACAAACATGTTTTGAATTCATTCACGCGATATTATTCAGTGGCATGAACTTGTATAGTATATAAATAATTAAGAAAAAAATCACAAAATACGCCAGACCATAGTGAAAACTTATCTTTAAAGATAATTATTAACTGACGTAACAATGTTTTAATATAACTAATAGTTGTATCCTCTAATGTAATAAATAACTATATCTACGACGTTTTAAGGTGATGTACTTTCAAATATCACATAAAATTATTGAATTGGTAATTGTTTTTAAATATTCACCTTAATTTGAGTCTTGAACTATTGATTCATGAAAATCACAATACAATTTCGTGCCAACCCTATCAAATTGAAAAAGTTCATTTATATTTTTTTTCCAAATTACTGCATTACTTTTAAATGTTTATATACTGTCATAATCTGACTGAGGTAAGTGAGAATGAGTTTGCCTGAACAAACTGTAATAATAAAAAATTGAAGAAAAATTTGAATTGCGAATTTATAAGTCGCAATTTGAATACGTGGTAAAATTTTCAATGAAATATGTCATAATTATTTTAAAATTACTAGTTTGTCCTCAAATATGTTCTTTTTCACAAATTTATATATATTTAACGTTAATTAATATTATTGCTTAACGTGATACATAATGTACAATATACATGGTTAATATGTATGTAAAATATCAGCTTATATTTACACAAAAAAGTCTCCGATTTCATTAATCAAAGTATTCTGTACTATATTTGGCATTCACTCCAGAATCGGTAAATGTGTGTATATAGAATTTTATATACTATTTTATACCTGAATATGTACAAATTATCGAGTTGATATTCAATATACCTGGGGCAAAATAAGCTCTTGTTTGTTTTAGAATTATATGTTTTATGTATGTAAGACTTCAAATCATGTCTAAAATCCAAATGCTTGAACGGAAATATCGTAATTCTTTATTTATGTAACGACACTTACAAGATTACAAGGAGACAAAAACCTTTCTGACTATTTCTTTAATATGAAAGATTTCTAGTTATGAAACTTACCTCAATCAATAGGATATCAAAGACGAAATTATACACAACAAATAAATTCTATAGGGGTAGGAAATAAACAAGAATATAAAACGTTTTATTTCATATTTATAATCACATGTAGTTTATTATTTGACGCCCGTCTTTAATATAAATGTTTTGAATAGGCTTTTATTTAATTGGATACGACCGTTATTTATTCTGTTTAATAATTTGCAATTAATTCTAATTAAAAATTTATAGATTTTTATTATTTACATGGTATAGGTATATATACAATTTTTATCCTAAAATTTAATATCTAACAAACAAGACATAAATTTAATTTAAAATTGTGAAGGTACCTAAATTCACTTTTTAGAAATAAAAATGTCATTGAAATAATTTCGTAATTATAACGTAATATTTCTTCGCTTTTAATAAAGCTTTCAAATAAAAATGACATAAAAGGAAACAGCGAAACGGAATGACTTGAGTGTATACTTCAGATATAACGTAGCTTTTTTTCTAATTCTTCACTTATGTATTTTTCTTTTTTTTTTTTTTTAAGGATCAACATTAAAACTTCATGTCTTCATAAAATCAAAGAAATTTCCACATCAAAGAACATGTTAACATAGTAACAATAATTACAATATCTTTGTTAATAATCTATTAACATCTACAATCAATTATCATATTCTGTGCAAAAATGTTTTGATATGTAAACTTTCATTTACATATTTCGATGGGGGCATTTTATTTTTACATTTTTCCACTTTTTTTACTCCATTTTCCACTTTTTTTTAATCGGGGATATGCCTAGGAATCCATTACGGTATACTTTATACAAGTATAAATGTTTGAAAACCCAGTCATACTGAGTAGCTTCCTTTAAATGACTAACAAAATTTATTACCTAAAATAAATGTTTGAGAGTGGGTCCAGAAAAAGCTCTTAGAAGAACTATTATATTACCGTATAGATATTAAGCTATTTAAATATCTCACAGCAAAATTAATAGTTCACTACATTGGAGTGTCGATTTTTAAAAGAAATGCTATCTAGAGTAATGTTTCTTTTCATTCTAGTTGTTTCATTTATCTCTGCAAAAACATAAAAATATTGAAAAATCCATCATAGTGAAGTACACACACGTATAATACACATCCTAATAGTAAAGGCCAAAGAATGTTAAACATGCAATGGGTAACAAAATTTTCACTTTAGCATTATCTTCATTTAGTTCAAATATCTAATTTATAAATATTGCAAATTATCAAATCGTATTAGTAAAATCAATTGTTAAACCAAATTAGAAATCCAATACACTACCATAATTGTAATAAAGTGTATACAATTTGTTTATTTATAATTAACTATTTAATTTAGCACCGGTGTCATGTAATTTTGTCCTGATATTACAAGTTTTCATATACATTTTAACTTTTAAATTTATGGTCTGGATAGACCCCTATTTTATATCCTTTTTATCCTCAAATTTATTATCCCTAAATATTATCCCTTTTCGTGTATGATTAAATACTTTATTTAGGTGTTCATCGTGGTCTAGAGTTATAGGTAAATAATTTTCATATTGTAAATGCGTGAATAAATTTAAATAAATATATATCGGCTTAAAACCTTTTGTGCTATAAATTTCCAATTTGAATAAAATGATTTGGAATATTTGTTTATGAAGATAAATCTTAACTATATATTGAAAGTAGTACAAATAAAAAAAGGAGGTTGTCTATTTAAAAAAAAAATATAATAACGTTTTCAATCAGTTTGCAAAAATCATACCATGGTTTCAGAAACAGTGTCGTCTACTATACAATTATGGATACAACTTTAAACACAAATATGAAATCTCAACGCTTTCTTTCCTCGCTGCCTAGAATATGTTCAGTGGTCGAAAAGGTATTCCATCTCAAATATTCAGTGATAGTGGAACAACCTTTTGAGAAGCTGTTAACTCTCTAAAAGATGTACATTCGTTCCACATGGAAGAAGATGTCAACATCTGCAACAATGTAGCACAAGTGAAATCTAGTGAAATTTCAAAATCAACTGTGGCTTAAAATTGGAAATATCGGTGATGTTAAATGCGTTAAGCATCACTTAAATAGACACTGAGTGTAATGGTCTAGATAAACCTGATCGTCCAAGTCAAATATTATAAAATAAAATCATAGAATTAATAAGACATAATTGCAGTAAAGATACTACACGCGTTACCGATGTTTTAGTCTTCAACTGATCAGATCTGATATGAAAACCAGTACTTAAAAAAGTATCTTATGAAAAATAAAGATATTTTGATTTAAACTTGTAAAGTAGGGTTGAATTAATGGGAAAATAATATATGGTAATTTAAAATAATTCAAAAAAATATGCAGGTTTAAACAACAGCTTGAAAAACCAAAAATCGAAATAAATAAGATGATAAAAAGGTAACCGTGGGTAGTTGTTAAGAAAAATTAATAATACTAAAATCATAAATAATAATAAAACAATTAAATAGGGAAGTTAGTACAAATTCGCTTAAATAAATATTTGCATTTGTTTTACACCAATAAACAGCGAAAGCAATAAACAACAGAAAATGTATTACCTAATTAAGACAAATGTTTATAAATGGCTACAAATTGATTAAATGTAAGCGTTATTGCATTAATAATTAAAAATTTATGGGCAATTAAAATTGAAAATAAACTATTGTGGCGACAGAATAAAATAAGCGTAAGAATCGATAAGCGTAAGGTAAATGGATACATAGAATTAATCAATAATATCAACAGTAATATGACCATGCAATAGAAGTGGATATAGTAAAATAAGGGTTTTTATTACATAAAGTCAAGTGCAATAAGACGTCAAATTCAAAACAAATAAATTATAAACTAAGAGACATAGCAAGAAAGGAAAAATATGAAAACTTCGTTTTAGAGCAATACTAACAAGTTAGGATCAATAGAATAAAGAAATATAATAATAATTTTAATTTCTAAATTAAAGACATTCGAAAAATTTCGATAACGTTATAATAGGCTGGACTACGACTACAGAAACAGAAACAGAAAATCGACGAAAATAATCTACAGTCAGAATCAATAATAACTTTGGGATAAAAAGTTGTGGCAGATTGAAAGAAAATTTTTAAAACAGCACAAGTTACCAGACAGAATATGAAATTTTCAGAGCAAATAACTTTCGACCGCAAAATAAAGAAGACGACTTTAGGGGAGAAAGAATAGTAACGATGTAAAACAATACTTACAAGATCATAAATATACTAAATGATAATAACAACAACAACAACAACAACAACAACAACAACAACAACAATAATAATAATAATAATAATAATAATAATAATAATAATAATAATAATAATAATAATAATAATAATAATAATAATAATGTTTAAAAATGATCATAGAAAATCAAGACAAATGTAGGGAACACAATCGTACAAAAATAACCCTTTAATAACAAACCAATTAATTATTATTATTATTGGTTTGTTATTATTATTATTATTATTATTGGTATATTGAAAATAATTAAAAATAATCAGTTAAGTAAAAGAATTTACTAATTCAGACACTCTCTCGTCAAGTCTTGGGACAACAACACGCAAGAAGAGGAGTCAGATGAAACCTTATATATATATAATATATATATATATATATATATATATATATATATATATATATATATATATATGAATATAAATCAGTATAGACTAAAACTGTGGAAACAAATTATTCTACAAAGTAACGACCTTACTTTGTAGAGTTAATGGAAACGTTAGAGTAATGTGTTTTGACAAAATATATGCTTTAACTTTGTGATTATGTAGACATATCCTATGATAACTGGTAAATCAAAGTAAATCCTATAAATTGTTTTATTTAATTATTTGCTTATCCTTTCAATCTTCACTTCTACTAAAATTTCTGTTTGTATTGATCATTCCCAATATTACCTTTCTATTAGTTCTCTATATTTTCCTCTTCCTTTTGCTACTCAACCTCTTTCTTCTTCACTCATCTTTTTTCACTTTTAGTATTATTAATCTCTATTCCTCCTTTTTTCCCATTGGCACTTTCATACCCTTTTGTATACTTTTATAAGTGTTTCATTCCTCCCCACTTTATAAAACTTCCACTTTAGATGAACATCCACAATCCACTCAGTTTATTTACAATATTTTTATATTCCCTCTTTTTTCAATCTACCAGTTCGTTTTTACATCTTTCGGGAGGAGATTATACAACTTTTTTTTTTTTTTTTTTTTTTTTTTTTTTTTTTTTTTTACGTTATAAGATGCTAAACGACAAAATATTGGTGAATTAACCTCAACGATTGTCGTTTTTTCTGACAAGCAACATTTTGTATTTTAGTAACATATATTATTCACACAACGTTCTCATTAGAATGTAATAGCATTCGTTCTTTAGTATTTGTAAAATGATTAAAATGTAATATGTAGAATACGTCTTTTTCTCCAATTATAAACTGATTAGTGATTTAATCGTTCGTTAGCAATTCGTGGGCAATAATTATTCGTCCACATTTTATCAATAAAAATAGTAATATTTTTATTGCTGAAAAGTGTAAGCAATTTAAATTTTGATTTTAGTTTAATATGTAATAACATATAAACATTGATACAAACATTTTACACTGAACTTAGAAAAAAAAGATAAAATAATCCAGATAATTATTTTAAAGTTACATAGTAATTTTATAATGTTATAAAGATATAAGGCTGTTATTTTTCAATACATCTCCTTATATGGTTTAACCTCATTAAATTCAATAATTTATTAACATAATTCAACCAAAAACTTTAAACCAGAAATGATGTCAGATTGTGTCATAAATAGATTTGAAAGGTGTTACACGTATTTTACCAACACCTTTATTTTATCTAATTATTGTTACAATTTATTTCCTTTAAAATGACAATGCGTTTAGTTGAATTTATAGCATATATGTCAAAATTTCAATACACTTGACTAAGTGAACATTTTGTAATTTTAATTATTCTTCTAAGGTATTATACTGAAGTCTCTACTATGAAAATGAATGCATTCATAGCTTATGTTGTAAATTTTGATCTGATTTCCAGAATATAACCACATAACGTATTACAAATAATTTTTAAAATGTTCAAGAATTTGTGTTTAAAAACGTACAACAACATTATATGTCTTTAATAAATAAATGTATAAGCTGATAACTCAATAATTAAACATGCTTTGGATCCTCGTTTACCCTGTAGAAATATTCAATGAAATCATTATTCGTATTCTAGTAATGTTGTCCCTTTGTTCATACAACAGGGAGAACATTGTGTTATTCAGGAGTTGGCAGAGTAATCCTCAGGGACATGGAACATCCATGATTTGTATTTACACCTTAGTGAATGGCAAAATGTAATCGATTTCCATCGGGAAACTTGTTTCTATTATAATAGTATTTTATTTGTAAAACCATACTGAAAAGTGTATTAATAATTACATTTAATTTCCAAATAAAACCAATTTCATTGCAAACATGTGAACAATACCTATATAGCATTCAATTATAGAAGATAACTAAACCAAACTTTTATTATTTGACCGTTTACGAAGCTTTTCTCATTTCCGAAATATTTATGGCTCTAATTTTATTGTAATGACATTGCTATGATATAGCCATGGATGTTGTTCACTCTTTTACTATACTGTTATACAAATAACTACATTTTGTTCGTATGTAATAATATTTGAATTCTAAAATCTTCTATTTTTACAACCTCCTAACAACGATTTATCCGTTATCACTTTTTCTCATAATCCTAACTGAATTAACAATTCATGAAACTTTTGCTAGAAAGGTCGTTGTAAAGAGATATTATAGTTAACTGAATAAACAACATAATTACGTCACTGAAACTGGGATTTTATTTTTCTTCTATTGGTTAATTTTTGCTTTAATACTCAAATATTTAAAAAGTACAATAAAAAAAAAGAAGAGTTTTATTTGGTTTCATGTTGTATAATGACAAGACGTTGATATTTTATTAAAAACTTTTTTCAACTTTAATGTAATAGCAGATATTTCTTGTTGAAACTCCATATTCAAGGATAAATAAAGCAAAAGCTTAAAGTTTCAAATATTTTAATAGTATGAATTAATAGTAGGCGAAACAATTGTAGCTCATTCATACTATTAAAATATTTGAAACTTTAAGCTTTTGCTTTATTTATCCTTGAAAAACTTTTTTAGTTATTAGATAATGTAGAGGATTAAAAATGTATAATTAATTTTAGATTGGACATTGAGGTTGGTTTAGTTAGCAAGAACGGTTTTCGTTAGTTAGACAAAACTATTAAGATTTACACTTAAAAATTTAACTTATATCACCTAATTATAATACCTTAATGAAAACCATTTTGATTTGTACTTTTTTTTTTAATAAAGTTGTGTTATATAAAATATATATTATAACAAAGACACTCTGGCTTGTTATTGCAAATGAATTTTATTGTTACAATCAATTTATATTTATTATTATAATATTTTTTTACAATTGATTTTAATTTAATTTTGATTTGCTAAGGATGCACTTCTCTAAATGTAGCAATTGTCTAATTTCTTAATCTACGAAATGAAATAACTGCAATATTTCTTACCCTAAACAAACGGAAATACCTGAAATAAATCAGAATGACAATTAAACACAATCTAATATGATTATTCAATACTTCCTTAATAATTATAAAAGAAACAAAGAATGTACCAAAATTTATTGATATTGAATTTAATTTTACTGTAATTTCTTTTATTTAATTTCTATAGTAATTATGTGAACAATTTATTAGTTTATTGTCCTGGCTAGCTTGTTTTACTTAAAGATTGATTTAAAATAAAATAAAATCTCTCTCTCTCGTTCGTGTGGTTCTTTGGTGACTATAATTTAAACTTTAGTTACTGAATCAAAATCTTGTTGGTGGTTAATTGTTTATACAAATTTTCACAGTCTACTTATCGAATCTGAAATCCTTTCGCAATCTGAAGCGTGGTTGTTTGGTGGTTATCCCACCGGATACCAAAAGTTTGCGATTGTCCTCGCAAAGCTGTAATTTTTCTGGCTGATTTCTTGCAGAATCGCTCTATTTATCAAGGACGTTGATATTTCATCTATTAACTTTTGACTGACTATATTCACTATACGACGGATTCTTTAACTTTAACTAGTTCACCGTTCGATCTATTCCTTTTTAATTTTTGTTAACTCACTTCTTGACGTAATTTGTTTTAATTCAACACTTCACTTTCCACTTTCCTTAATTTAATTTTCTTCGCGATTACTTTCAAATGTTTACCAAATACCTAGAAGATTTTACAATTTATTATAAAAGTTTTTACAAAATTGTATGAAGAACAATTATCTAGTAGAATAACAATGTTTCTTTCTCTCGGAACTATATTTATACTTTCCACGTTGTCAACAGTCACACCACGGCTTTATTTTTTATTGGTGGAATTCAAAGTTTACTGGAATTTAGAAAGTGAATCTTCCTCCCTATTGGTTAATTTAAACTTTGTCCGTTGGACTCTCCTCACTCTAACGTATGTTTAAATGAGTTCCTTGCCTTTAAACCCTTCAGTGTGTCCTTGAGCTGGCAACCCTTTTATTTCTTTTCAAATGGATGACTTGCCGTTCACTGACCCTAGCCAGCACCAGTTCGTTAATATATATATATATATATATATATATATATATATATATATATATATATATATATATATATATATATATATATATATATATATAAATTTAACTTTAAAATTATTTTTCTTCTATAAATCAACAAATATAATGTCAAATTTGATCTGTCATTTCTAGAAAGTATATAATATACGATCTGTTACACCTTTTCTCAAATAATTTCAAAATAAACAAGTCAAATCCGTTTATTCATTGATGTCTAATTTTAAAATTATTTTTAATGAAATTTTCTAAAGAATCAGTTGATATTCTAAACTAATTTCCAAACTGTCGTTAATATTTACATTTATCTGAATCACGGGATAATATAAAGTGTGTCACTATTACAGAATACCGTTTACGTATATAAATCACTATCTGTGCCTGTAAGATTTCCCTCTGGAAAAGAACTACTTATCAAAATAACTGGAGAAATGGTGGAAAATATTTCTTGAAAGAAGAACGTGTTTCGAATACTTGATCTGATCACAATAAGGTTCAAATTACCTTCAACCCTCGCCACCGTCTAGAGTGCTATATTTCAAACCTACATTTAGAAATGGCTTCCTTCATTTATTTAATAGCAATATAGAGAGTAACGATTGCGTCATAAACATATAAACAAATTTATTTAAATGCATTACGAGTTTGGGGAAAAGAAAGTAAGAATAAAATATTGTATGTACGATCAAACATGGTACGCTTATATTTTAGTGTAATATTTACGATAATAATAAAATGAACAATTTTGTATGTGTAAATGTTGTATTGTGTTACTTACCGCCAAGAGTTACTTCCCGCAACCACAGCTTAAGACCGATGGTCTTGAAGAATGGTTATCAACTAAAAATGTTGTAGAATTTCCTGTAGGAATGTCCTCCTCTGAACCGTGTTGGCCTATAACTTCAAGTAGGATGCCTATCCCTATATCAATAAGCATCAAAAGCCTGAATATATATATTATATATAATTTTAGTTTATCATGAATTAAAACATATATATCTTAACAAAAAAAATATATATATTTCAACATATAATAATGTAAAGCACAACACAATGTTACATAACATAGTACAAACACTCCATAAAACTTGCTAACTATGTAATATGGGTTAACCATTCATTTCCAGTCAACATATCATAAGAAAATAATATCCTTTATCTTAACAGAAATATCACCTTATATCTTCAATATATAATTTATTTGAAGGTAAGCGATGCCACGTAATGGGTAGTTTGTAAAAGATATATAATGTTATATACCGTCATAAAATATATTTTTTCATAAAGATTGAAATGTTAGTGCATTAAGTTTTTTTTTTTTTTTTTTACAGTAACAAACATAGAGCGAAATGTTAAAGGTAATCGTTTTTTTATGTTTGAAATACTTTTGGACAAAATTTCCACGAAATGGAATTCTGTGAAATGGAGACATTGTTTTCATATAGCCATTTGAATTAACATTCATTATATAATAAGAGTAAAAGCATTCTTTATTGCCAAAAACTAGTGGGAATTCTTTTAATTTTTTAAAAAAATTTAAAATTTAAAGTTTAATATTCCAGTAACTTGTGATAGTTTCTATGTTAGTAAATTAAAGTCATAATTAATGATTTCTTAATATTAGGGTGAATAAATAGTTATTTGTGCAAGTAGTGAACAAAGTGGCACTATTTTAAACGAGAGAAAAATGTTGACGCACGAGGCTTGCCGAGTGCGTCAATTTTATCGAGTTTAAAAAAGACACTTTGCTCACGAACTGCACATTATACTTTGTCTACAGTTGTTATTTTGTGACAAATAAAAAACATACTTCAGCAGTAAAACAATTTAATAAAATATTAATTTAATAAAATAGTGTTCAAACAAACAATCAATTACAATTCGATCTTTAATAACCGCATTTTTTTTATTTTTCAGATTATTTAAAAATCTGAACTGTCCGTATTTTAAAACTAACTACACAAAATATAGCAGTGCTAAACAACACATCAACACTGAGTAGAGGTTCTCACGTTAAAACTGAGGTTATTTATGAATATTGAATATTACAAATAACTTAGGTGTATTGTTGATGAAACGGGATTGCCAACTTCAAAACTCGGCAAATGAAAAATACTCTCCGTGTACATACACTGTCAATCATATTCATGAATAATTTTACTTCCTTTTCAACTTTAAAACGTTGTTTTTTTTTGGTTTTGTTTATATATGTTATTTTACATGTAAGAATTAATCTAACCTACATACGGGATATTTCCTGTATATTATAAATCAATTCAAATAAACTTAACCTAAATTTCGTTTTGTTCGGTTGCCATTCGGAGTGAGCAAAGTAGTGTGCAAAGTAGTGGGTAAAGTGAAACTGTTGAGAAATCAGCTGTTTTGCAAACTAATTTAAATGAACAAAGTGCCACTTAGTCAAGAACTGTAGACAAAAATTATTTCCTGATCATTGTTGGAGTAAAGCGTAAGACGTTATTTGCAAAAACAGTAATATTTGGACTAAAATAAGAACTTGCTTCAGTAAAATAACTTTAACCTATATAAAGTAATTAAAAAAATTAACGTGATGGATGTTTTAAATTACAATTTAAAATGACATTTTAAAAATTTAGAACCAATATAAAGGTCACAATTATATAAAAAGTAAAAGTATTTAAAACACAATAACAAATTATATTTGAGTCTACTAACAAGTTCAAAGATTTTTGTTCAATAATACTCATCTCCTCGTGTAGCGTACAATCTATAACTATTATTACTATTTTATCAGTCAGTATCCATTTTAGTAATTTAATTTCGCCTAGGAGATACACTTATTCATTCCTCCACCTTCACCCTGAGGTACAACTGCAACAACGTTATGAAATTTGTTTCACACGATCTTTGTATTACATGGATGACCTACTTTAAAACTTGGTATTTCCTTTAATAATAACTTTATATTGAGTTCACACGGTCTGTCTTTAAACAAGATTGAAACTACTCAATATTACTTTATGTTATGTTATAACTTTTGTAAGTAATTACCTTGCAGTAACTATTGATGCTATATTTCACATTCAAAAAGTCTGGGCCTTACCATCTTTTATAATCCCAAATCTATATTGATAGACATTAACGAAATCTGGATGCATAGTAAGTTATAAGATATCACCTATCTTTATAGAACAATACATTATTAGTTTCTACTATGAAATATTTAATAAGGAAAGGAAAGCGCAGTCATTACGGTTACACACTGAACTTTCTTGGTTAAATATTACATATGATAACTGTGTAACATCCAAATTCAAAACATCACATTCGTAAATAAATTCATTCACTCGTTCTTCCATATATTCAACTTCCGTCCCTTGACAGATGCTGGCACCTGGCGACCTTCTCCAAAACTAAGCATCGCATGACATCTAAGTACAAAGTACAACGGCTGGTCAGCCTAGCTGTTCCAATACCCGTTGTCAGTCTACCTGTAATTACTCACAATGTTCTACATTCTTTCATAGCTCCGTTAGATATAATTTTTTCTTGTTCTCAAAACTTACATCTCAGTTCTTAAACGATATGTTAATCTACAGTTTTGTGCGTTTTAGTTTCTAAAATGTTAAATAAATTTTTGTTTTCACGGCACAAGCTCACGTGAACTGCGATAGGATTTTCCAGGTATTCAGCTTTACAGATTTTATCATATCTTAAATTTTGTTAATGTTTTAAAATAATTTGTTAATTATCATGTATTCTTTAAAATATGTATTTCATGTTTTATTTAATATTCTATGTTCTTTTTGAAACTGAACGATTATAAAAATTTTCTTTTCTTAAAACATACTTTACAAAACCTTGCAAAGGCACATTTTAAGTTTTGAACAATTATGTGAAATAGGTGCAAACTAATGTTGAACATTAAATGATCAGAATATCTTATTGAACATGTCAAATATAAAACAATTAGAGAAATCTCTTCTAAATCAGAAAATTTCGTTTTACAGACTTTTGCAGATTTTTGCAAATCTTATACAAGCTTTGTTTTAAACAAAACTAAATATATATAAATAAATTTATAGTCATATAAGAAGCTTTTAATTATAATCTTAACGAATTTCTGTGATGCAATCAATTTACTTTAATTTTGACAAATAACCAGATATTTTCTTCAATAAAGAACATTAATGCTACAACATGTCTGATTTTGCACAGACGCTAAAAAACGTGTTTTTTTGCCATAGCTAATATGCTGGTAGGAGAAACCCAGCAATTCTTGCCTCACATTGCATAGACCAGCGAAAGATCTTAACATGTTTCGTCCTGTTTGCAAAACACGTTTTGTTTAATATATCTTCAGAGTTTCAAGTGCACAAAAGTGATGTTTTTTAAAAAAAAAAAAAAAACTGACTTTACAGAACTTTAACTAAACTCATATTGTATATGTGCCTAAATTGCTTCAGCGAATATGTGTTTCTTAAAGCTATCTTTCGATGTAGACTTGTGTAGTTATTTGTAAATTATATAACAAATCTTTGGGTGGAGCCTGCATGCAAACTTTCGGTCCTAACAACCTCCAAGAGGTTATTTTCTAAATTAATATAATTGACGTCAATTAATAAAATTTCAATCTTCAAAATTTCATTTCTTTTTTTAAATAAACTTCTCATTGTATAATAAATTCTTTATTTAAAATATATAAATTTATTGGCCAATATAGCATTTAAGAAATTTACCAAATAAGTAATATTATGTAACTTTTAGTCTAGTGATGAACCTGTTTTCAATTGATATGAATTTTTGAATTTAAAACATTAAACTCATTTATATTTTTTTTTTTATTGTTAAATTCTGTAACTGTTTTAAAAAACTATCATCTCATAAAGTAAAAGGGGGGGAATAAATATCAGTATCTTTTCATCTTTTTTTTATTTTGTAATTTTTACATTAAGGGCGTATAATTTTTTTTTTTTGGATTAATTTTAATCCTGTTAATTATTAAGCTGTGCTCATTGTCTTTTTTTTTATTGTTAAATTTTGTAACTATAAATATATATAAACTAAAAGGGGGGATAAATTTTCAGAATCTATTGATTAATTTTTTTTTTTTAAATTATTATATGTTACATTAAGGGCGTATAACTTTTATCAATTATAATATTGTTAATCATAAGCTGTTTATGATGATTTGTCACAGGATGTCTTTCTAAGTTGTAAATGATAAAATCTGAACCGTCGAAATTTCTTTCTGTTTAAATAAACTTGAGCCTTGTTAATTACTAAATTTGTCTTTGTCTTTTTTTTTATTTTTATTTTCAAACATTGTTACCATTTGGTTCCGCCTTTCTTAAATTTAAGTCCCCTGGTAACATGTTTCTGGTAGCAGAGCGTGGTTTGCTTTAAATTCTAGCGTGGTTCTCTTTAAATTCTAGAGTGGTTAATTTTAAATTCTGGAACCTTAGTTAATTTTCAAAATTTTGTCTTGGAACCGTATAAATTTAAATTCTAATTAATTTTCTTTGTTAAACAAGGCTCAATTTTATGTTTTGCAGCTTTTTTCAAATACTGCACAACTATTGCTGATGAAATTTTTTTTTTATATTTAAATCTATATAAATCTATAGTCTCTTTTTTTTATTATTTATTTTTCATATAAACACTTTACACAAAAACTTCAAAACCAATTTTGATAAAAATTTTTTTTTTATTATTTTCTCTGCTTAAATAATTTTTTTTATATTTACATACATTGCACACTCTAGTCATTCACTGAATTTGATCGAGACAGCGGGCTCATTCGGGAATTCCAAAAAAAAAAAAAATTATAATAAAACCCAAAAATAGTTAGAAACAAAAAAAAAACAAAAAATATTCAAAATTTCCTTCAAAAATTTTCTCGAGTTTTCTTTCGCTTGTCTGTATTAATTCATACTTACACACACACATATACATAACAACTACACTACATATAATTCTTGAGTCATTCTCTGGTCCTTTCACTTCATTTTGTATCATCTTAAAAGAATTTTTTTTTTTAAATCACTTGGTTAATTTTTTTTATCAGCAATAGTTAAAATGGCAGTGGATTTGCTGAGATTAGTAGACTCGTTAAAGAACACTGAGCTTGCTTTTGAAGTGGTAGCTAGAGGTGGTGAGAAAGACATTGTAGCTAAAATGCGAACCTCTCTTAGGTCCCTTCTACAGAATAGCGTTGAGCCCGAAATGGGAAACTTCACCGAAGACATCCTCTTGCAACAGATAGCGTTAGCCCGGAACTCCTTGTTTGTCTTACAAGACGACCTGGAGAACCTCGATTCTGAAAGAGGAATCAAAATGATTCGTGTTCGTGCGCGCATGAACGTATTCGGAAGACGTCTAGAGTTCCTAACTCGGGTGCAAACTGAGCAACTAAAAGTTGCAGATAACAACGTGCCACGGGATCTGGCCGAGCTACAGAACAATTTCGCTACGCTCAAAGAAAAATTTAAAGCTTTTGAGCAAACCATTGCTCCTCTAAAATTAAACGTAAGCATTCCGCTAACGCCCTCTGGGGGAACCACTAAAGCTAGCTCTGCAGAGCCCTCTCGCTCTAATGGGCCAAATCTCCTTGCGGACACGCCGCAGGCCGATGCTCAGCAAGCGACTCCTAGCAGTTCAAAAGGCTGTCCATACATCTCTTTATACGGAAAACTAAGCCATCCTGCCGAACAGATTATTAAAACCATTCCTCAGACAGATGGGTTCGACCTTGATAAATTATTAATTTTTTTTTAAATCGCCTTAAAGATAGTGAAAACTTACCCGGACGTAGCTGTAAACATTAATAATGTTCTGATGCCCTATGCTCAGGGCCCTTTAAATTCATGTCTGATTAGACATCAGACATTTAAAACATTTCACAAAGAGGCCTTAAGTCTCTTTATACCTTCGAAAATGTTGGCTTCTCTAGTGCAGGAGTTATTCTATAGGCCCCAGAAGACTAACGAGGCGGTGCACATTTTTGTAAATCAAATTAAAGAAGCTGCAGAAACATTAAATTTAGATAAGTCCGAATTGGAGGTCACGGACGTCATTCTGGAGGGACTGTCTCCGGAAGTCCGCAACTGCTTAGTTTTTGTTGCCAAACCAAAAAATTTTGCAGACTTAGATCGACTCTGCGCTCACGTTAACAATGTCATGTATACTGACAGGCAAAGGGCTCCATTAGCGAGACCCGAAGTTAGCAGTCCTAACTTAAGACCTACAAGACCAGTGGTCTGTTACAGTTGCGGTCAGCCGGGACATAGAAGCCCAGAATGTCGGAACCGGCCTCCAACAAGGCAATACCCTCCAAAAAACAGGCGCAGGCCAGCCTCCCATTTTAAAACCAACCACATCGGATTTAAACATAACCTAAACCCACATTTCACTAATAAACAATCTTTTCAAAATTTAAATTCAAATTCCTATCAAAGAAGAAACAATTTCGGCAATAAAATTCAAAATTACTTAACTCCCATTTGTTATCATTGTGGCATACCTGGTCATTATATCTGGGGTTGTAAATTCTTCTCTCTACGGAATAGGCCCAGGCAGACCTATTCCAGCTCCCAGCTTTCCAACTGCAAACTTCAAAAAAAAAAAAATATTTCTCTTAAATCTAGGGGTCTGAACGATCAGTTTTTGCCTTTGGTGGAAGTAGCTTTTGGGCAAATTAAGGTTAAGGCTCTGCTGGACTCCGGTTCAGTAAGATGCGTCATTTCTAAAGCCCTTTTTAAGAAATTAAAGAACACCAAGGCATTTAAATCCATAACCAGGGTGAAGGCTGATTGTGTCACGGCTTCTGGAAAAAGGTTGCCCATTTCCTACTCTTGTCGTCTTCATCTTAAAATGGAACATTGTAGTTGGAATGTGGATTTTCTGGTGGCGCATAAGTTGTCGTGTCCTCTGATCCTCGGGTCAGATTTCATATCTAAAACGGGACTGGTACTGGATCTTTCAGCAAAAAACTTCTATTTTAAGTTTTCAAGGTCTATTGTTTTTCCTCTGTGTAATTTCAGTAATTCTGCTTATAAACCTATAGTGTCTTCAACATCTGAACCTACTGCTCCTGATCCTTTAGGACATCTTCAAAAGAATGATAAAAACGCCATTTTAAAAATAATTAATGATTTTCCTCAGGTACTCACAAAAAGGTTAGGTCTAACACATCTAGTTCAATACGATATTCAACTGAAGGACAACACTCCGGTCAAGTGTTCTCCATACCAATTGGCACCTCCAAAAATGGAATACCTCCGCGAACACATTAACGAATTGTTAGATTCAGGAGTAGTAGAACCCAGCCGTTCGGCATATGCATCCCCTGTTTTTCTGGTTCAACATCCCGAAAAGAAAACAAGGAAGGTGATTGATTATCGGAGGCTCAATCAAAACATCGTCGTCGAAGCGGTGCCGCTACCTAATTTACATCAAAGTTTTAACTGGTTTGTCGGTGCCAAATATTTCACAGTATTCGATCTAAATTCAGCTTATCATCAAATCCCTTTGTCTCAAAAGTCCAAACAAATTACCAGCTTTTGTACTCCTTGGATGCTTTATCAATTTACTCGAGTCCCTTTCGGACTCTGCACTGGTGCCCAAGTGCTTACCAGACTTTTGGATCAGGTCTTCCATGACATCAAATTTAAATTCATCTTTAATTATCTGGATGACCTAGTCATCTACTCCAAAACTTGGGAAGAGCATCAAAAACATCTTCGCGAAGTCCTTACTCGTTTGCGGCGGGCTGGCTTGACTGTTAACCCAGATAAGGTCCGTTTCGCTGTGAATGAGATAAGCTTTTTAGGACACCTAGTTTCTTCTCGTGGCGTGCAAATCGACCCATCTAGAACAAAGGCAATTAGAAATTTTCCGCAACCCAAGAACCAAAAGGCCGTTTCCAGATTTATTGGAATGGTCAACTTCTTTGCTAAATTCATTCCTAATTTCGCGGAGCACGCTGCGCCTCTAAATCTGCTTCGGAGGAAGGGCCAAAAATTCTCTTGGCAAGCTGAACAAGAGAAAGCTTTCAAACATCTTCGAGAGGCAATAACACAGCCTCCGGTTCTCCGGATGGCCGATTTCGCCAAACCTTTCATCTTACAAACAGATGCGAGCTCGGTGGCCCTTGGAGCAGTTCTACTCCAAGAAATTGACGGCTCACGACAGCCCATAGCGTACGCTTCACGTACTTTAACACCTGCAGAAAGAAAAGCCTCATCTGCATATGAAGCCGAATGCCTAGCAGTAGTTTTTGGAGTGGAGAAATTTAGGCAATATCTAGAACATCGGGAATTCCTATTAGAAACCGACAACCAAGCCCTTTCTTGGCTTTTAGCACGTCCTCGTCAACTTGGTAAATTAGGCCGATGGATTGCCAAGTTGACTTCATTGAAATTTAATTTAGCGCACATAAGAGGAACTCAGAACATCATAGCAGACTCCCTCTCGCGCATGTTTGAACCGGAAAATTTCAACGAAGAAAATGTCACCTTTTCGTGTACCAGTCTCCTCACAAATGTTCCTCTAGCTTTTCATGACATCCAGACTCATCAGAAGGCCGACCCTATTTTGAAAAATATCATTGCCGACCTTGAACAGAACATCTCTTCGGAGAAGTACTGTTTAAGTAAAGGTGTACTTTGCCTGAAAAATCATTTGGAAAAGCCCACCAGAATTTATTTACCTCAGTCCTTAGTCGACCTGGTGATTAATTACCATCACGACTCCGTTGTGGGTGGTCATCTTGGAATACTTAAAACTTTGTTTAAGGTAAAGGAGAATTTTTATTGGCCAACTTTAAAACAGGATGTCACCTCTAAAGTGCGAGCTTGTTCGGTGTGCGCTGTAAGCAAACCTGCTCTCAACTCCAAATTAGGATACCTTGCCTCAACGGTTCCCAATCGTCCCATGGAAAAATTACATATTGACTACGTCGGACAGCTTCCTAGGACAAAACAGGGCTACAACATGATACTGGTCGCAGTTGACCAGTTCTCAAAATTCACCTGGCTCATGCCCGTCAGAGATGCAACTTCCCTCAGTACAATTAAGGCCTTAAGCCAAAACATTTTTCAAAATTTCGGTTTTCCAAAGATAATAATCTCTGACAATGCACAATGTTTTGTATCACATGTCTTCCGCAACTTTGGTTTTTCTCGCGGTATTAAACATGCAACTTTATCCCCTTATCACCCCCAACCTAATAATGCGGAAAGACTCAACAGAAACCTTAAGGCAGCCCTCATCGCCTATCACTCCAAAAATCAATCCTCTTGGGACGACTCCCTTTGCTGGCTTCAGCTGGCCTTCAATTTCGCACATCATGAGACTCTTAAAGCAACACCTTTTAGTATTCTTTTTAATTTTCTCCCCAATACACCACTGAGTCTCAGCTGGAACATACATGATCTCCTTCCAAAACCTAATACTAATCCATCACAAGCTTGGCGCCAGGCCAAAGACAATATAATGAAAGCGCACCAAAAGGCCGAAAAGACCTATAACAAATTCAGGAAGCCTCATCTGTATAAAATCAACGATCTTGTTTGGTGTAAAACACACCCCCTGAGCTCCGCCATAGACAAGCGAGCTGCTAAATTGATGCCTCGATGGTCAGGTCCCTTCCGGATCATTGATTTTCTTACTCCAGTTACCGTTGCGCTTTCTTTCGCCAATTCACCTCGTTTCATTAAAAAAGCACACGTCGAGCAACTCAAACCTCATCATATAAATTAAATATTAACAAAATTTCTATAACCTTCTCCTTTACGATTTATTCTTCTTTCTGATCTTTCTTGGCCCGCACAAATTGTCATCTGGTAGTCTTCTTTCTGTGCACTGCAGAACATAACAAAATACGGAACCAAGCCGTATTTCCTCTAAGCCAAATGCGCATCTGTATGTTTGGGCATCGGTGGGTTGAGCTCTCCTAGAGCCCCTCCGTGCCGTAATCTGTATAGATGTTTGCAGGCGAAGAGATATTGATTTTCCTTGTCCAGTGATATATCTCACTGTTTCCCGGACTTGACGCTTTTCAACACATAGTCTGATCAACTATGAGGTTCCACTTTACGGCAATGGCCGCTACATGTACCTGACATGTTTCCCTATCTAGACATATCTTAACATCGAGCACTCCGCGGGTGCAATCGATGCGACGAGAATATAGAGAGCGTCATGAACTCTTCTGTTTCTTCGTCACCATAACGTCTTCGGACGAGGACATAGTGAGTCCATTTCCTTAATAGTTAAGTTTGGTGTATTTGTTCTTTGTTGTTTATCTTGGTGAAGGTATACTGACCGGTTCTGTCGAACTACATATAGTTAATGTGGCACTCGCTATGCATGTTAGTCTTAGGTTGTTTTTTTTGTTTATCTCGAGGTCTAAAACACCTGTCTGAGAGGAATTTTTTTCTTTACCCCTTCACGCACACTCTCTCTCTCCTTTTTCAAAATTTTGCGGGAGGCCCTTCTGGCCCCTTTTCTTTTCCACGCTAACTCCGTCTTTCGGGGGGGGGGGAGAGCTGTAACATCCAAATTCAAAACATCACATTCGTAAATAAATTCATTCACTCGTTCTTCCATATATTCAACTTCCGTCCCTTGACAGATGCTGGCACCTGGCGACCTTCTCCAAAACTAAGCATCGCATGACATCTAAGTACAAAGTACAACGGCTGGTCAGCCTAGCTGTTCCAATACCCGTTGTCAGTCTACCTGTAATTACTCACAATGTTCTACATTCTTTCATAGCTCCGTTAGATATAATTTTTTCTTGTTCTCAAAACTTACATCTCAGTTCTTAAACGATATGTTAATCTACAGTTTTGTGCGTTTTAGTTTCTAAAATGTTAAATAAATTTTTGTTTTCTCGGCACAAGCTCACGTGAACTGCGACAGGATTTTCCAGGTATTCAGCTTTACAGATTTTATCATATCTTAAATTTTGTTAATGTTTTAAAATAATTTGTTAATTATCATGTATTCTTTAAAATATGTACTTCATGTTTTATTTAATATTCTATGTTCTTTTTGAAACTGAACGATTATAAAAATTTTCTTTTCTTAAAACATACTTTACAAAACTTTGCAAAATCACATTTTAAGTTTTGAACAATTATGTGAAATAGGTGCAAACTAATGTTGAACATTAAATGATCAGAATATCTTATTGAACATGTCAAATATAAAACAATTAGAGAAATCTCTTCTAAATCAGAAAATTTCGTTTTACAGACTTTTGCAGATTTTTGCAAATCTTATACAAGCTTTGTTTTAAACAAAACTAAATATATATAAATAAATTTATAGTCATATAAGAAGCTTTTAATTATAATCTTAACGAATTTCTGTGATGCAATCAATTTACTTTAATTTTGACAAATAACCAGATATTTTCTTCAATAAAGAACATTAATGCTACAACATGTCTGATTTTGCACAGACGCTAAAAAACGTGTTTTTTTGCCATAGCTAATATGCTGGTAGGAGAAACCCAGCAATTCTTGCCTCACATTGCATAGACCAGCGAAAGATCTTAACATGTTTCGTCCTGTTTGCAAAACACGTTTTGTTTAATATATCTTCAGAGTTTCAAGTGCACAAAAGTGATGTTTTTTTAAAAAAAAAAAAAAAAAAACTGACTTTACAGAACTTTAACTAAACTCATATTGTATATGTGCCTAAATTGCTTCAGCGAATATGTGTTTCTTAAAGCTATCTTTCGATGTAGACTTGTGTAGTTATTTGTAAATTATATAACAAATCTTTGGTTGGAGCCTGCATGCAAACTTTCGGTCCTAACAACCTCCAAGAGGTTATTTTCTAAATTAATATAATTGACGTCAATTAATAAAATTTCAATCTTCAAAATTTCATTTCTTTTTTTAAATAAACTTCTCATTGTATAATAAATTCTTTATTTAAAATATATAAATTTATTGGCCAATATAGCATTTAAGAAATTTACCAAATAAGTAATATTATGTAACTTTTAGTCTAGTGATGAACCTGTTTTCAATTGATATGAATTTTTGAATTTAAAACATTAAACTCATTTATATATTTTTTTTTATTGTTAAATTCTGTAACTGTTTTAAAAAACTATCATCTCATAAAGTAAAAGGGGGGGAATAAATATCAGTATCTTTTCATCTTTTTTTTATTTTGTAATTTTTACATTAAGGGCGTATAATTTTTTTTTTTTGGATTAATTTTAATCCTGTTAATTATTAAGCTGTGCTCATTGTCTTTTTTTTTATTGTTAAATTTTGTAACTATAAATATATATAAACTAAAAGGGGGGATAAATTTTCAGAATCTATTGATTAATTTTTTTTTTTTTAATTATTATATGTTACATTAAGGGCGTATAACTTTTATCAATTATAATATTGTTAATCATAAGCTGTTTATGATGATTTGTCTCAGGATGTCTTTCTAAGTTGTAAATGATAAAATCTGAACCGTCGAAATTTCTTTCTGTTTAAATAAACTTGAGCCTTGGTAATTACTAAATTTGTCTTTGTCTTTTTTTTTATTTTTCTTTTCAAACATTGTTACCATTTGGTTCCGCCTTTCTTAAATTTAAGTCCCCTGGTAACAACTGTAGTTTTTCTAACAAAAAAACCGAAGATTACGGAATAACTTCCAACAATGGAATCGCAAGTTAATATTAAGAATGAAATTAATAATTTATTTTTTAATTCCATCATAATTATAGATTTTTTTATTTATTTTTTAAATTTTATTTATTTATTTTCACAAAACTTAATAACTTTGGAAATATAATGATTTTTAGTTCATAATTGATTTATACATTTTCTATATTAAGTTTTATAAGTGTACAAAAAAAAATTATTTTGTATATTTTTAAAAAGGAGTATTTAAATTATATCGACATCCACTATCTTTACAAAAACTCGTAACACACATTAAACTTTCCTTTTTTATTTACAAAGAAATTAATTAATTATTAATATATAAATATATATATATATATATATATATATATATATATATATATATATATATATATATATAATAAATATTATATATTTCTTTTTAAGATCAATGAATAACCGCGTTATTAACAAAAAAGGACAGATATTGTGTGGATAGTTGATTTCAACCCACATGATTGATCTTGAAACAAAAATAGTTTCAGTTCTAATACGATAAAAAATCCTTATCTCTTAATTGTATACAACATAATATATGAATCTTACAAAATTCAAAATGAAGCTTATTCTTTTCGTCCTAATATCTTGAAACATGTATGACATACAAATATAAAAAAGTAAAAAGTATTTATTAAACAATATAATGACACTTTCAAATTTGTTTGCATGTTTGCAATTAATTGGTAACTGAATTATCAACAATAAACAATAAAATAATTCACCATGATATTGGTTAATAATGAAAAATAATAAAATTAGTTACAATGATTATAACGCCTTACCTGAACTTCTTGAAAACTTTACGCTTATAAAGTGTGTTATGTAGTTTATTCAAGACGGTACATTGTAGATTATATGTTATCGAATCATGTGTTTTAAAACAAATGGATTGCCCGTGGTGAGGCTTTAGCGTGGAGTGCCAGATCCCCTGACCTTAAGCCCTCAGAATTCTTCTCTGTGGGGATATTTAAGGACATGGTTTACGACACTTCTGTAGAAAAAGTTGAGGTTCTCATACAAAAAAAATAAACTTTTGAAATAAGCATACAATCATAATCCAAGCTTTTTGAACGTTTAATATTTAAACGAATGAGGGGATAAAACCAAAATTAATTTTAACGACCCATAGACGTGAACAGACGACACATTGAGCATTTGCTGAAATATTTTATTTAGTTATTGTTTATAATTCGTTCATTATTTAACATTTGTGGTACTATTTAATTTTTACATTTAATTTACTCGTAAGAAATATTTAGGCCCCCTAATAAATTTTCTTTTTTGTGAGCATTGTAATATATATGTTATATCCTATTATATATATATATATATATATATATATATATATATATATATATATATATATATATATATATATATATATATATATATATATATTTCGTAGGTTTAATTATTGAATCTCATAGTGGATTCCCTCATAGTTTTCAATTATAATTGCAGTACATAACCTATTAAACATACGAAATATATATATATGTGTGTGTGTGTGTGTGTGTGTCGTATGTTTAATTATTGAATCTCATAGTGGATTCCCTCATTGTTGGGACATTATTTAATATATAAATACCATTTACATAAAACTGGTGACATTATTTAATTAATAAATACCATTTACATTTTTTTGTACGTTACAGATATTTAGCAAGCAAAAGAATAGTGCCATTTTAAAATGGATAAAGATCAGATTAAAATTTTTATGCAATTCAGAGCGACTTAAAATTTATTTATTTAAGTACTTAGATAAATTCTAAAGTACTTAAGGTAATATCTAAGTATCTTATTTATCAAATTCCAAAGTACTTAGTGGTTTAGGGTAATCTTAATGTTGTTGTTGTATACATATCTTGTAACAAATACATATATATATATAGTATATGTATATATATATATATATATATATATATATATATATATATATATATATATATATATATATAGTTTATTCTCCAGAATCGGACTATATTTCGTTGAAGCTCTTCAGAACCCAATTTTTAATGTTTTTTTATGCCTGACTTGTTCATATAAGTTTTTCTAACGGTCTTTTAAATCGCTAATAAATTGAATTTCCAGCCTGACCTCCCCCACCAAGCATCCATGGCTTCAATACTTACAGAACCTGAAGGTAAAAATCTCCCTTTAATCTTCGTTCAATTAACTGAACAGCTACATTCATTTAAATTTTTTAAGTTGTTATGAATTATTGCAAACTAAAGCTCCGTGTTGGCTATTCTATCTATTCCACGACTATTTTTTAATTGTTTTAATCGTTGTAGAATCATGTCGCTAGACTTTTTTTTAAAAAAAGTCATTTTACTAATAATCTGACAAGTACATAAATCTCCATTTTATTCTTGATACATGATGCTTCTTTATCTTATAATTATTATATTTTTATAAATTATTACAATAAATTGTTTTCACAGCTTTATATTTGTTTTAAAATTACAAGTTCAGTTTGGTACCTTAAATCAAAATGACATCTAATATTTATATCTGAAGCTGTCGCTCCACTCTAGAACTGTTCGAATTAAATAGAGTCTCTATTTAACCTATATTTCGGCCATTCAACATTGTTTAAGTAGAGACACAAGTAACCGAGTCTTGTTTTATATAATTTAGGTTTATATAATGTTCTTATTATATTCATTCAACCTCTCTATCTGACTTTTTGCAGTTAATGTATTGAAATAAATTCACCTATATATATCCTCTGCTAGATTTCAGTATTTTATTAGAGTAATCTCTAATATGATATATAGAATATGTTGACCAAAATATTTTTACATAAATTAGATAATCGTGAGTGTCCGCACAATGTTAGAGTATTAGCGTCTGATTATGTTAAACAGGTGCATAAAAAATATCAGATGTTGTTCTTTATTACATTTCCATATTCACAAAACAAATTAAAAAGTTATCACAAGCTTGTCGAACCGGAATATTATTATACTCGCAATTCTCTATCAATAAGGCTTTATATTTTTCGTTTCACAGAAGGTCAATCATCGTGATATGGGACAACCGATTTTTAACTAAGAGAGAAATATTTTATTTAAAATATTCAACATATAATCCAATCAGCTGAAATAAATAATAGCTTTAGAAAATCAGCGTTCATTTGGAAAGTCGTGACGACATGTCCATAGTAAGATAAACTACGATTTTATTTAATACGAAAATTAACACGATGTAGTTACCAATCGAAGTTAGATTTCAATAAAATATCTTTGTATTATTAATACTAAGTTCTGAAGAATAAAATAATTGATCTTTGTTATAGCATAGAGGGAAACGATTTCTGGTAATCGTGTTTGTATTTTACATAATTAAATAAAATAAACTGTATTTCATTTACCAATTTCGCTGTGTATAATTGAAGTTCGTCCTTGCATATATCTCAGCCGCATAAATTTAAAATTGGTTATTGGTTAAAACACATTTTAATCAGCAGCTTAAAAAATTATTTTCGTATGAACTGCAACAGTAATTGTTTAGTAATAGTTTATACAAAGTTGCTAATCATAGGAAATTATGAGATTAAATATTGACCAAAAATTATTTTGAATTACCTGTACGAAACAATAAAAGATAATATTTTACCTATAAAATTTAAAATATATTAAGAATTAGGTTGTGTTTTATAAACTACTTATAAATGTTCATAACACACGAATTGTGAGATCCGTGTTCTACACAATGATTATAAGCTACAACACTAAATCCCATAAAAATTAAAATAGAAATAAGTGAAAGATAATCAGAGTGTGTTACGCAATATATAACAGGGCTGTTAAGAATTACAACGTTGTAAATCTATATATTTGATTAGTGTCGAAAGGATGTAATTTTAGATTACACACTCAGATTAAATTTGTGTGATGAGAGGGGATAATATAAGGATTTTCTTCAAATACGTGAATATTTCATAATACAAATAATAGCAATTAAGTAATATATCAACTCTGGATTTCTAAATAACATCTGTTTAAGTAGCTGCTTCTTAAAACAATGTAGACTTCAAAAATATTATTGTGACCGCTGATTGAATAGCAGCAGTACATCGTCACTTACATAACCTCAGACTACTCATAATCATAACATGTCGCCATATCCCTCTGATTATAACTTTGCCTTACATGTATAACTCTACCATGAACTATATTGTAACACACCCAAGGTAATACGTTACATTGTAATCCTTAATGTTTATACACAATGTTGGAAAGTTATTATGTACAAGGTATAATGAAACTTTGTATGAGTTATGTTAAGCTAATGTCTTAACTACAAGGAGGTAAATAGTTATGTATGTTTTGCTACGTAAAGCTTGCAGCACTGATATTACAGTATGTAAACTTTATTATTTACAGCATCATCTATCCAACTTCATTTTTTGGTTCGTGCTTAGAAGACAACTAATTTCAAATGATAATAGATTTAAAACAAATTTGTTTATTCAATTGTTTGCATGTGTTATAGTTTTACAAAATCAAAATATCTGGTAAGATATAATGCTTATCCACTGTCATCAAACAAAACCATTACGAGTCTAAATAATTGTTTTTAGAAAAACAAATTGTGATAAATTATGCCTCTTAATTTACTCCAAGAAATAAAGAGCATTTTTATTTCATGTGAACTTTAGACTAATGTGGTATCAAAATAACACTCAATTCTGTAATAATGTTTCATACACAAAACAAAGCCCTTTTAGTTTCTAGATAAAGTGTGATAGTTTTCATTTTAGATAAATTGCTCTATCTAAAAACTGATTTTACAAATTGATTTTATAATCTACAGAAAATTCTTTTTCTTGTTTTGTGGATAAAATCTCACTCCAACCATTTGGTTTACAGTCTCTCAATTTATACCATGAATGTTGCAACGATAGTTTGAGATATATATATATATATATATATATATATATATATATATATATATATATATATAGTTAGTTTAAATAGAGGTAATTTATGAAACAATTTAGTTTTATTGTAAAACATAATTTTGGGAGTAATGTGGGCTTTTTTTGTAACTGAAAAACATAGTCATCTTTAATACAATTGCAAAATTATATTTAGTTCATATTTTTTATTAAGTATATTTCGATGGTAATATGCAAATAACAGACAAATATAAAAAAAAACTTTATTAAATTGGAATACCCTAAAAAAGTAATTAAACATGGTTTAACAAAATAAGGGTCCCAGAATATGTTATACTTATTTTTGTTTGATTGAAGGAATTTGAAGAATTATTATTGGATTTAAAGTATATCCTGGAATCTCTTCTATCTAGGCCAGCTATTATATTTGAAGCAATCAAATTCCCAACGTTCAGAAACAAATTGATTGTTCCAATCTGAAGCGAGCCTTACTTTGAGTTTCTTAAGTAGGTTTATGTACTTTTAGTCGTTACTGGTGTAACGATGAATAAAATACACGCCTGATATAATGTATGTTATACCATAATAATATTAATTACAATGCTTGTGAATATGGAACTCTTAGTTAGTCTTTCGTCTCCCTAAATTAGAAATTATATTTTCCACTAGATCTTATTTTGTTAAATAAATATTTGGGTAACACATTACATAAAATATAGGGTATTTGCAAATATGACGATATATGACAATGCGGAAACTTTCTAAATAAAACGTGATTGCAAGGAAAATATATGAAACGGAACAACTGAACGTATTGATGTTTGATAAAAATCTATACACAATTATTACCTTATAGTTCTTGTTTGTATTAAATACGTTTCCTTCATACCGTGTTTTCCCCGTCAAACTAATAGACATTTCTAGCTATCGAAGTATTTAACATACAACATGTGACTCGCATTCAGGAAGTAGTTTTGTATTAATAAATGATGTTTGTAGTTGTTTGTGCGGGTATTATATTTAATTTGTTATATTAATGCAAAATTTAACATACGTAAACTTTAAAAAAATAAATAAAAAAATTCTAATAAACCGTTCACTAAGTTCATCAACCTTTACTAACCTCGATCTTGCTTTGTTACTGTAGCTATAAAAATTATTTGTTTTTTAATCGTTTAACAGTTTAAAAAAATATTACGTAAATAAAACTTTTTTTAATAAACATGAATGTTGTTATACATATCTCTGTAATACAAGATTAATTATCAGGTTGCTATTGTTCATTTCAAAGTGATATTGGTTTTACAAATTTTAGTAATGTACTTTCTCATAATGTATATTTTCAGTTAAATTATTACACTAATATTTGGGAAAAAAATTGATTCTTTTTGAGCTTTCCACGGTAACATTATGTCCTTACACCACTGTGGCTGAAGCTGCGTCTATTTTGGAATATGTATATAAATTCTTCCTAGAACCTCTATACACTCTTTAACATCAACAACTCTTAGGATTTCAGTATGCTCTAAAGCCTAAGTATTACTAGTCTGTATAACACCAAAGACCCAACAATTCCTTCTCCAAATGCAGAATATACAGATGTTTTACGAACTCCAACTTTACTTGGAAGTTCACTAATATCTGTTCAATTACTAGACTAATGCTCGAAAATATTCTTATCTGATCAATTAGAGAAAAAAAAAGTAATGCCTTACACTCGGAGGAATGTAATAACCTATTTGACTATTTACCACATGTAATCTCCTCAAAATAGAAGAACTTTATTTTATAAATATCAAAGTCAAGGACGTTCTTCAGCCCAGCCTCCAACTACTTTCATATCTGGACCTATTCGATATGGTGTTAATGTTTTTTCGTTAAAATTGTTCACGGCATTATAATAGTCGAATATCAACCTGGAATCAAATTTCAATTACTGTATTGTATCATGTACGGGTTGAATTTATGTAGAATATTCCTCAATGGTTTTCGATTAGGGTTTATGTGTGCATATGTATTATAACATTCTCCTCTTCCACTACGTTTTTTCTTATGTTATATAAAAAAAAAAACCTTGACTTTACTTTTTTTTAATTTACTTATTTAGGATTTAGTTATGATTTATTTTGGTACTGAAATTATTTGGTCAATACATAATTCTTAAAAATTTTAAAACTCATTTTATTTTAGCGCAGAACAAACAAGGAACAAATTGTTGTACGTAAAGATAGTTACAAATTAAGCAACTTAATTTTAGCAACTTATTATAAATTTTTATTTGACATTCATACCACTTTCATTCCTTATTTCTAACAATCTAATATTTAAACAAACACAAATTTCAATACTGGCAAATATATTTCTTTTACTGCTTTTTAAAATTACTTTTACTTTAAGTTAATTTACCTTTCTCTAAATTAATTTATGCTCTCCAAAAGAAATGTTTTTTCAAATTTATCAATCTCTCGAATTTACTCCTCGGCTAGCTCTTGTTATACAAAACAAATGAAATGATTAAATTTACTGACTCTTGGTTCAATTTAATTTCTTATACTAACAAAACTTAAATCTACAATCTCGGTGGGAATCCTTTGGAAGCTCAAATAAAATGAAATTTAAATAGTATTAAAAAGATATTAATAGAAAACATATGGTACTTATTAATCCTTGTCTTGGTCCCTCTTTCGATGAAAACACACTTTCAAAAAACCCCAACTCGCACTTTCCCCTTTATTTAACCCTTAAAAAAACCACTTTCGATGCACACACTTGCTCCTTGATGATGGATCCTAACGATGACGAGATAATCTCCTTCTCCGAGGGTGAAGATGAACAACTTTTTCTTTGCGTTGAAGACGACGAATCAAACACCTATCTGCTGAAGGCGAATATCAATCTTTGTACTTTGCTGAAGGATACTAATTTAATCTCTCGCTGAAGCTAATACTCAACACTTTTCGCTGACGGCTAGAAGTTATACTTTACTAATTTTTATTAAAACGCTGATACTATGTTGTTGACTCTGAGACAACCAGTCTCTAGAGTCGCACCTTAATCCCTCGCTGCTCGTAGAAGACTACCTTTATTATTTTTTTTTGTTCCTCAGTTCAGCGGCAACGCCACAATAACTTTCACAAATTCAAAAAAGATGATTTCGTCCTTCCTATTAGTTGTTTTTGAATTTGTCGTTATTTTTGGAAAGTTTCGGTTTCTCCTAGTCTGTTGAACCCTTCTAAACCTTCTGATGGAGAAATCGTAGCGTCGCTTTTCCCTTTTCAACCTTAATAATTATTTTACCATTCGTTCTGGACATCTGCAGCGCTTGTGCCTCCACTCCTTTCTTAACAATCCTTTGTAAACCCTTTTTAATTTTGTATCTCTAATTTTTAATTTTACACGTGAAGATTTATTTCTTATTCCTAATTTATTTTATTTTATTTGTTTTTCTGATATCACTTTAATCATGTTATCTGGTTTGATTGAGGTGATATCGTTACAGTATATGGCAGTAACCGTAGGTTTACATTCTGAAAGTAGTGATAAAAGTGAGTCAATACTTAACACAACAATCCCAACTCTATACAAATAAGGCTATATTTGTTTAAACATTATTAAATGTATATAATATATAAATTATTTTTGGGTGAATTTTATGTAAATAAGATATTAAATTTCATTTATAATATCATAGTTATATTTAAAATATTAGAATAAGAACAATTTATGAGCCCTTTTTGGGGCTCATATTTGAGCACTTTTTAGTCTTGTTTTTACCATTTTTTGGGGATCGATTTTTGGGGCTCACTTTAGGGCTCATTTAAGCCCTTTTGGGGCTCATTTTCAAGCCCTTTTTGGGTTCATGTTCGAGCCTTTTTAGGCTCATTTTTTAACTTGACTTGACTTGACTTGACATGCCTTGTATTGACTTGACTTGAACAACAAACACTAACTAAGTTAAGTCTTTTTTGAGTGCTTTTTAGGGATCATTTTATCCTTTTTTGGGCTCATTTTTAGAAGCTCATTTTGCGCCCATTTTGGACAAATTTTTGGGTCCTTTTTATTGATACTATTTTGGGCTCATTTTTGCCTTTTTTTGGTTCATTTTTGGCTCTTTTTAGGCTCATTTTAAGTACACTTTAGAGGCTAATTTGGGCCATTTTTGGCTCATTATTGTGCCCTTTTGTTATTGTTTTTGGGCCCTTTTAAGGCTCATTTCATCGCTTTTTGACTCATTTTTGGCCTGTTTTGTCTCTTTTTGGGGAGCAATTATTAGTTATCTCTTTGGGCCCTTTTTGCGATCATTTTTGATCCATTTTGTGGGTTCATTTTCATGTGCTCTATTTGGGCCCTTTTATGGGCTAATTTAGGGATCATTTTTGGGCTCTTTTTGGCTCATTTTTTAGTTTTATTTGTTCTCTTTTTTAGTGTTTGGCTGATTCGAATCTTCTATCTCTACGTTATGATCGATATTCACGTTTCAAGGCTAGTTTTGGACTTATTATCACGTTTCATATTCCATTTTTGACGTTTATTCATGTTCCATGGCCAGTGTTTGACAATATTAACAATTCGATACTTTTTTTTGCTGATTTTCATATTTCAAGGCCAGTTTTGGACTGATTTTCACATTTCATAGTTTATTATTGACGTATATTTATGTTTCATAGCCAGTTTGACCGATTTTTGAAAGATTTTCTCGTTTTAAGTCGAGTTTTTGACTGATTTACCTCATTTATCTTTAGTTTTTTATCGTTATTCAAGTTTCAAGGCCAATTTTGTACTAATTTTCACCATTCATGACCCGTTTATGGACTTATATTCACATTAAGTGGCCATTTTTAGACCGATCTCTGATCAGTTTTTGACTGATATACAGGTTTGAGTGCCTGTTTTAAAACTATTTTCACTCTCCAATCCCCGTTTTTTAATGATTTTCACCATTTATCGTAATTTTTTTGTAATGTTTCACGTTTCAAGGCAGTTTTGGAGTAATTTTTACATATTATGCCCCGTTTTTGACTGATATTCATGTTTACTGGCAATTTTCAGATTGATCTCTTCATGACCAGTTTATTGCTGATTTTCAAATTACATCGCCCGTTTTTGAATTATATTCTTTTTTCATGGCCAGTTTTTGACAGATTTTCACCATTTAGCGCAGATTTTTAATCGATATACACGTTTCAAGACCAGTTTAAGACTGATTTTCACATTATTAGCCTGTTTTCGACAGATATTCGCTTTGTGAGAATGTTTTAGACCTATTTTCACTCTTTAGGGCCATTTTTTGAGCGATTTAAAAATTTTATCTTCAGTTAAGAACTTATAATCACAGTTAGTAGCCATTCTTAGACCTTTCCTTTCATTTCCAGTTTTGCACTCGTTTTCACCTTTTATCGTCGGTTTTTGATGTTTTGACGAATTTTAACCTTTTATGGACCGATTTTGACTGACCTTTATCGGCCAGTTTTAGACTGACCTTTTCAAGGCTAGTTTTTCACTGATTTTAACCTTCTATCACCAGGTTTTGTTCGATATTCACGTCCCAATACCAGTTCAGGACTGATTTTTACGTTGTATAGTCCATTATTGACGGATATTCATGTTTCAAGGCCATCTTTAACCTTTTTTGATAGATTTGCACGTTTTAAGTCGAGATTTGGACTGATATTTAACATTTTGGACAGTTTTAGACTGATCTCTTCAACGCTTATTTATGACTGATTTTCAACATGTATCGCCAGTTTTTGATTGATCTTTACAATTCAAGGCCATTTTTCGACTGATTTTCACCTTTTATCTTCAGTTTTTTTTTATCGTAATTCACGTTTAAAGGCCTATTTTGTACATATATTCAAATTTCATTGCCCGTTTATGGAATTATATTGACATTTAATGTACATTTATAGACCGATCTCTTCATGGCCAGTTTTGTACTGATTTTCACATTACATAGCACGTTTTTAATGTATATTCACGTTTCATAGCCTGTTTTTGACACATTTTCACCTCTTATCGTCAGTTTTAGATAACTCTTCACGTATAAATTAATGTTTTTGACTGATTTTTACATGTATTGCCCGTTTATTCATGTTTAATGGCCAAATTTAGACCTTCCTCTTCAAGGCAAGTGTTTGACTGATTTTAATCTTCTATATCCAAGTTTTGATCGATCTTCACGTTTAAAGGCCAGTTTTGGACTGATTTTCACATTTCATAATCCATTATCCTTTAGGGACGTATACATTTAAATTTCCTAGCCAGTTTTTACTGATTTTTGATATATTTTCACATTTTAAGTCGAGTATTTGATAGATTTTTACGTTTTAATTCGGGTTTTGGACTGATTTTTACCTTTTGAGCTTATTTTTAGGGGCTCATTTTCGGCATTTTTGTGGTATCATTTTTGGGCCCTTTTTGGGGAATTTTATAGGCTCAATTATGAGTTTTTTTGGGAACATTCTAAGGAATTATTTTGTGGCTAATATTTAGCCTTTTTGTGGGCAAATTTTTGAGTTTTTTGTTCTCATTTTTAGGGGCTCATTTTAGGCCCTTATTGGACTAATGTTTTAGTCAATTTTTATACTAATTTTTTAACAATATTTGGGCTCATTTTTGGGCCTTTTTTGGCTACATTATTTGGGCTTTTTTGAGGCTCATTTTTAGGGGCTCATTTTGGGGCTAAATTGTCTTGTTTAGGACAGATTTTTACTTTTTATAGCCCGTTTTTGACTGATATTCAAGTTTAATTGCCAGTTTTAGACCGACCTTCTTAAGTCCAGTTTTTCACGGATTTTAACATTGTACACCAGGTTTTGATCGATATTCACGTTTGAAGGCCAGTTTTGGACTGATTTTTACATTATTTAATAGTCCATTATTGACGTATATTCATGTTTCATAGCCTGTTTTGACTGATTTTAGATAGATTTTCACGTTTTAAGTCGAGTTTTGGTCTGATTTTAATTATTGAAGGTTCATTTTTAGTGGCTTAATTTCGGCTATTTTATGGTATCGTTTTTAGGCTCTTTTTGGGTTAAATTTTAGGGAACTTTTATAGGCTCATTTTTCGATCTTTTTATGCTCATTTTCATAAGCTCATTTTAGGCCCTTTTTGGGTTAAATTTTAGGGAACTTTTATAGGCTCATTTTTAGATCTTTTTGGGCTCATTTTCATAGGCTTATTTTAGGCCCTTTTTGGGCTCATTATTTATTCATTTTTGGACTCATTTTTTAGTCATTTTTTGGACTAATTTTTGGGTATTTATGGACTCATTTTTGGTACCCTTTTTGAGTTCATTTATGGCGCCTTTAGGGTTTATTTTTGGCCCTTTTGGGGGCTCATTTTGCCAGTTTTGGACTAATTTTTACATTTTATGGCCCGTTTTTAACTAATATTAAGGTTTATTGCCAGTTTTAGACCGAATTTTTCAAAGGCCAGTTTTACATTGATTTTATTCTTCAATTACCAGGTTTTGATCGATATTTACGTTTCAAGGCCATTTTTGGACTGATTTTCATATTTCATAGTTTATTATTGATGAATATTTTTATTTCATAGCCAGTTTTGACTAATTTTTGGTAGATTTTCACATTTTAAGTCGAGTTTTGGACCGATTTTCACCATTTTGCGCTGATTTTTAGGGGCTCATTTTCAGCTATTATTTTCTTATCATTTATGTCTCATTTTTGGGTATTTTATAGGCTCATTTTTAGACATTTTTGTTGTCATGTTTAGGGGCTCTTTTTGGGGCTGTTTTTTTAGCCTTTTTGGGCGTTGTTTTTTAGCCTTTTTTGGGGCTCATTTTTTTCTCATTTTTAGGGGTTCATTTTGGGCCCTATTTTAGGATCATTTTTTTGACTAATTTTAGTAATTATTTGCACTAATTTTTGGGACCGTTTTTATCTCCTTTTGGGGTCCTTTTATGCGGCTCACTTTTATGCGCTCATTTTGGGCCCTTTTTGAAGCTCATTTGTCAGTTTTTGACTGATTTTTACATTTTATGGCTGTTTTAAACTGATATTTATGTTTATTGCCTGTTTTAGACCGACCTTTTCGAAGACAATTTTCACTGATTTTAACCATCAGTCACCAGGTTTTTATCGAAATTTTCGTTTCAAGGCCATTTTTGGACTGATTTTCACATTTCATAGTCCATTATTGACATATATTCTTATTTCAACGCCTTTTTGAAAGATTTTCACGTTTTAGTCGAGTTTTGGACTGATTTTCACCATTTTGCGCTGGTTTTTGGTTAATTTTTAATTATCATTTCATTTTTGGGAACTTTTATGGGCTCATTATTAGACCTTTTTGTTCTCACGTTTAGGGTCTCATTTTGGGCTATATTTGGGGGTTGTTTTAAAGCCTTTTTTGGGGCTCATTTTTTCTCATTTTTAATGGCTCATTTTGGGCCCTTTTTTAGTATCATTTTTTTTACTGATTTATACATTTCACAGTCTATTATTGACGTATATTCATGTTTCATAGCCAGTTTTGACTAATTTTTGGGAGATTTTCACGTTTTAAGTCGAGTTTTGGACTGATTTTCACCTTTTTGTGATGATTTTTAGATGCTCATGTTTGGTTATTTTTGTATTATCATTTATGGCTCTTTTTGGGGATTTTTTATGGGTTCATTTTTAGTGGACCATGTCGTGGCTCATATTTAGCCCTTTTTGTGCACATTTTTGAGTTTTTTGTTCTCATTTTCAGAAGCTCATTTTAGCCCCTTTTTTGGCTTTTTTAGCCAAATTTAGACTCATGTTAGGGCCAATTTTGAGCTCATTATTGGGCTAATTTTGGGTCTCATTTATGGTCCTTTTTAGGGCTATATTGGTCAGTTTTGAACTGATTTTTACATTTTAAGGCCCATTTTGACTGATTTCAAGTTTAGTCACCAGTTTTAGCCTACCTTTTCAAGTCGACTTTTGTACTGATTTTAACCTTCTACACCAGGGTTTGATCGATATTATCGTTTCAAGGCCAATTTGGGACTGATTTTCACATTTCATAGTTCATTATTGAAGTATATTCATATTTATTTTCATAGCCAGTTTTGACTGATTTTTGATAGATTCTTACGGTTTAAGTCGAGTTTTGTACAAATTGTCGTCATTTTGCGCTGATTTTTAGGGGCTCATTTTCGGCTATTTTTATTATCATTTTTGTTATCATTTTTGGAAACTTTTTTTGGCTCATTTATGTGGTTATTTGGGCTCTTTTTAGGGGACCCTTTTGTGGCTCATATTAGGCCTATTTTTATAGTCAAGTTTAAGTGCCAGTTTTAGACTGACCTTTTCAAGCTAGTTTTTCAC
Organism: Aphrophora alni; assembly: GCA_963513935.1. NCBI lineage: Eukaryota > Metazoa > Arthropoda > Insecta > Hemiptera > Aphrophoridae > Aphrophora > Aphrophora alni. Next base: position 68,506,726 of record OY740771.1, on the reverse strand, counting down.
TGATTTTGCCATTCTCCACTAGTTTTTGATCAATATTTACTTTTAAAGGCCGGTTTTGGATTGATCTTTACATTTCATATTCCAGTTTATTGACGTATAAATTTTTTATAGCCAGTTTTGACTGATTTCTGATAGATTTTTACGGTTAAGGTCGAATTTTGGTATAATTTTAACCATTTAGGGCTCATTTTAAAGACCGTATTTTCGGCTATTTTATGGTATCATTTTTGGGCTATTTTTGAACTCATTTTTAGGTATTTTTGGGCTCATTTTTAGTCCCTTTTTTGAGCTCATTTATGGGGCCTTTAGGGCTAATTTTTGGTCCTTTTGGGGGCTCATTATGCCAGTTTTCGACTAATTTTTACATTTTATGGGTTGTTTTTAACTGATATTAAAGTTTATTGCAAGTTTTAGATCGACTTTTTCAAAGGCCAGTTTTACATTGATTTTAATTTTCAATTACTGTTTTGATCGATACTTACGTTTCAAGACCATTTTTGGACTGATTTTCACATTTCATAGTCTATTATTGACGTATATTCATGTTTCATGGCCAGTTTTGACTGATTTTTGATAGATTTTTACGGTTTAAGTCGAGTTTTGGACGGTTTTTCACCTTTTTGGGCTGATTTTAGTGGCTCCTTTTCGGCTATTTTTGGTTTAATTTCTGGGCACTCATTTTTGGGAACTTTTATAGACTCATTTTTTGAAATTTCTGGGCTTATTTTGGGCCCTTTTTCTCATTTTTTATACAATGTTCATACTTTTTTGGGCACATTTTTAGGGTGTCATTATGAGGCTCATATTTATACAATGGTCATTTTTGGGTATTTTTGGGGCTAATTTTGGGCCCTTTTTAAGAAACATTCTTGGGGCCCTTTTTGGGAATATTATTGGGGCCCCTTTTTTAGCCCTTTTTGTGGCTAATTTTCTGGTTTTTTATCTATTTTTGGTTACATTTTAGGCAATTTTTTGACTCATGTTATGGCCAAATTTTAGAATAATTTTTAACCAATTTTTGGTCTCATTTTCTGGGCAATGTTTTAGCTTATTTTTAGGGACGCTTTTAGGGCCTTTTGGGTGCTAAATTAGTCAGTTTATGACTGATTTTACATTTTCTGGCCCGTTTTTGAATGATGTTCAAGTTTAATTGCTAGTTTTAAACCGACCTTTTCAAGGCCATTTTTCACTGATTTTACTCTTCTATTACCAGGATTAGATCGATATTTATGTACCAGGCCAGATTTGGACTGATTTTTTATAGGTTTTCATGTTTTAAGTTAGTTTTGGACTGATTTTTACCTTTTTGGGCTGATTTTTAGGGGCTTATTTTCGGATATTTTTTATAATCATTATTGGTCTCATTTATGGGATATTTTCGGGCTCAATTATGAGTTTTTTGGGCTCATTTTTAGGGGGTCATTATGAGGCTCATATTTATCCGTTTTGGGCACATTTTTTTTTTTGTTCTCATTTTTAGGGGATTATTTTAGGCTCTTTTTGGGCTTTATTAGCCAATTCTTAGACGCGTGTTTGTGCTCTTTTTCGATCTTATTTTTTGAATCTTTGTGGTACTCATTTTGGAGCTAAATTGGCCTCTTTTGGGCAGAGTTTTACATTTTATGTCCCGTATTTGACTGATATTCAAGTTAAATTGCCAGTTTTAAACCGACAAGTCCAATTTTTTACTGATTTTAACCCTCTATCAACAGGTCTTGCACGATATTCCCGTTTCAATGCCAGTTTTGGACTGAATTTCATATTCCATAGTTCTCTATTGACGTATATTCATAATTTATAGGCAGTTTTAACTGATTTTTGATATATTTTCACGTTTTAAGTCGACTTATGGACTGATTTTTACCCTTTTCGGCTCATTTTCGGCCCTCTCTTGTGCTTATTTTTGGGGCCTTTATTGGGGATCATTTTAGGGGCTCAATTTGGGCCGTTTTTGGGGCTCATTTGGCCAGTTTTGGAATTTTACATTTTATGGCCCGTTTTAATCTAATTTTCAAGTTTAAGTAATAGTTTAAGACCAACCATATCAAGGCGAGTTTTTCTCTGATTTTAACCTTCTATCGCCATGTTTTGTTCGATATTCACGTTCTAAGGCCAGTTTAGGACGGATTATCACATTTCATAGCCCATTATTGATGTATATTCATGTTTCATAGCCAGTTTTGACTGATTTTTGATAGATTTTCACGTTTTAAGTCGAGTTTTGGACTGATATTTACATTTTGGGCTCATTTTTATGAGCTCATTTTCGGCTGTTTTTTGTATCATTTTTTTGGAAAAATTTTTCGGCTCAATTTTTGGATATTTTATAATCTCATTTTTGTACTCTTTTAGCTCATTTTTAGGAGCTCATTTAGGACTATTAATGGGGCCCCTTTTTAGCTCTTTTTGGGTCTATTTTTTCTGGTTTTTTATCTAATTTTTGGTTACATTTTAGACTTTTTTTTACCCATGTTTTAGAAAAATTTGAGATTAATTTTTGAGCTCATTTTTTGGGCTCATTTTTAGGGGCGCATTTTGGGCCTTTTGGGGGCTAAATTGGCCAGTTTAGGACTAATTTTACATTTTATGGCCCGTTTTTGACTGATATACAAGTTTAATTGCCAGTTTTAAACCGACCTTTTCAAGGCCAGTTTTTCACTGAATTTAACCTTAAATCACCAGGTTTAGATCGATATTTACGTACCAGGCCAAATGTGGACTGATTTTTGATAGGTTTTCACGTTTTAGTTAGTTTTGGACTGATTTTTACCTTTTAGGGCTGATTTTTAGGGGCTCATTTTCGGCTATTTTTTGTTGTCATTATTGGTCTCATTTTTGGGAACTTTTTTGGGCACATTTTTAGGGTGTCATTATGAGGGTCATATTTATCCCTGTTTGGGAACTATTTTAGTTTTTTGGTTCTCACTTTTAGTGGTTTATTTTAGGCCTTTTTCAGCCAATTCTTAGACTCATGTTTGGGCTCTTTTTTATTTTATTTTTGGAATCTCTTTTGGTGCTCATTTTGGGCCATTTTGGAGCTAAATTGGCCTGTTTTGGACAGAGTTTTACATTTTATGTCCCGTATTTAACTGATATTCAAGTTCAATTGCCAGTTTTAAACCGACAAGTCCAATTTTTCACTGATTTTAACCTTCTATCACCAGGTATTGCACGATATTCCCGTTTCAAGGCCAGTTTTGGACTGAATTTCATATTTCATAGTTCTTTATTGACGTATATTCATATTTTAAAGGCAGTTTTGACTGATTTTTGATATATTTTTACAATTTAAGTCGAGTTTTGAACGGATTTTTGTGCTCATTTTCAAAGGCTCATTTTCGGCAGTTTATTTGTCTTTTTTTGGACTCATTTTAGATCCATTTTGGGCTTTTTAAGGCAATTTTCGGATTAATTTTGAGCCCTGATTTGGCTCATTTTGAAAAATGTTTGAGTCTCATTTTTTTGTTGTTTGTTCTCATTTTTTTGGGCTTATTTTTTATCCAATTTTTAGAATCATTTTAGTTCCAATTTTTAAGCTCTTTTCGTTCCTATTTTTTATGCTCAATCTCGGGCCATTACTTGAGTTCATTTTTGGGGCCTTTTTTGGGCTCGTTTTGGGCCCTTCTTAGGGCTAAATTGGCCAGTTTTGGACTGAGTTTTACATTTTGTTGCCCGTTTTAGACTAATATTTAATTTTAATAACCCGTTTTAGACTGACCTTTTCAAGTTCAGTTTTTCACAGTTTTTAAACTTATATACAGGGTTTCGATCGATATTTACGTTTCAAGGCCAGTTTTGGACTGAATTTCATATTTCATAGTCCATCATTGACGTATATTCATGGTTCAAAGCCAGTTTTGGACTGTTTTTCGTCTTATTGGGCTGATTTTTAGGGGCTGATTTTCGGCCTTTTTTTATTATTAATTTTGGGCACAACTTGTAGGAACTTTTTGGGCTTATTATTAGGGCATCATTTTGGGGCTCATATTTAGCCCTTTTTGGGGCACGTTTTTGGATTTTTTTGTTTTCATTTTTAGGGGCTCAATTTAGGCATTTTTTAAAGCTTTTTTAGCTAATATTTAGACTCATGTTTGGGCCAATTTTGGGACCTTTTTTGAGTTTATTTTTTTGGGTATTTTATGGTGCTCATTATGGGCCCTTTTTGGGGCTAAATTGGCCTGGTTTGGACAGATTTTTCGATTTTATTGCCCGTTTGAGACTAATATTGAAGTTTAAATGCCAGTTTTAAACTGACCTTGTCAAGTCCAGTTGTTCACTTATTTTAACTTTCTATCACCATGTTTTGATCCATATTCACGTTTCAAGGCCAGATTTGGACTGATTTTCACATTTCATAGTTCATTAATGACGTATATTCATGTTTCATAGCCGGTTTGAGTGATTTTTGATAGTTTTTTACGTTTTGGGTCGAGTTTTGGACTGATTTTCATCATTTTGCGCTGACCTTTAGAGGCAAATTTCGGCTATTTGTTGTTATCATTTTTGATCTCTTTTTTAGAAACTTTTATATACTCAATTTTAGTATTTGTAGGCTCATTTTTTGGGGTCTCATTTTGAACGATTTTTTGGCCCTTTCCGTAGCTATTCTTGTGTTTTTTGTTCTTATCTTTTGATGCTCATTTTTTGCCCATTTTCGGGTTCTTTTTATAGACTCATTTTTAGGACAAACTTTGGACTCATTTTAGGCCCTTGTTTAGGCTCATTTTTGGGTCATTTTATGGGGCTCATTTTCAGGGGATCAGTTTGGGCCCTTTTTACGGCTCAGTTGGCCAGTTTTTGACTGATTCTTTCATTTTATGGCCCGTTTTTGACTGATATTCAAGTTTAATTGCCAGTTTTAAACCGACCTTTTCAATGCTAGTTATTCATTGATTTTAACCTTCTATCACCAGGTTTAGATCGATATTTATGTACCAGGCCAGTTTTGGACTGATTTTCACATTTCATAGTCCATTATTGATGTTATATCCATGTTTCGTAGCCAGTTTTTACTAATTTTTGATAGATTTTCACGTTTTAAGTCGAGCTTTTGACCCATTTTCACCTATTTGGGCTCATTGTTAGGGACTATATTTTTTGGTATCTTTTTAGGTCCTTTTTTGGGAACTTTTATTGGCTCATTTTTAGACTTTCTTGGGCTCATTTTGGGCCCTTTTTTGCTCATATTTTAGCCATCTTTTGGACTCATGTTTTGGGTAATTTTTGGGGCTCATTTTTGGGCCCTTTTTGGGCTCAATTTTGGGGCTCATTTAAAGGGGCTCATGTTGACCCTTTTTGGGGCTACATTGGCAAGTTTTGGACTGTTTTTTACATTTTATGGCCGGTTTTTGACTTATATTTAAGTTTAATTGCCAGTTTCAGACCGACCTTTTCAAGGCCAGTTTTCACTTATTTTAACCTTCTATCACCATGTTTTGATCCATATTCACGTTTCAAAGGCCAGATTTGGACTGATTTTTATATTTCATTGTCTATTATTGACGTATATTATTGTTTCAATGCCAGTTTTCACTGATTTTTGATAGATTTTCACGTTTTAAGTCGAGTTTACGACTTGTTTTCACCTTTTTGGGCTCATTTGTAGCTTATTTTTTTGTTTTTGTTCTTAATTTTGAGGCTTATTCTGAATTCTTTTTGGGTTCATTTATTAGCCAATTTTTAGACTCATTTTTGGGCCAATTTTTGGGTTCATTTTGGGCCCTTTTTGGGGCTTAATTGGCTAGTTTATGACTGATTTTTACATTTTATGGCCCGTTTTTGACTGATATACAGGTTTAGTTGCCAGTTTTAGATCGACCTTTTCAAGTCCAGTTTTTCACTGACTTTAACATTCTACACCAGGTTTTGATCTATATTCACCTTTCAAGGCCGGTTATGGACTGATTTTGACCTCTCAGGCCTAAATTTGGAAACTTTTTTGGGCTCCATTATAAGTTTTTTTGGACTCATTTTAGGGGATCATTTTGGGGCTCATATTTAGCCCTTTTCTAGTCACATTTTTGAATTTTTTGTTCTTATTTTTAGGGGCTCTTTTAAGGCCCTTTTTTACTTTTATAATCCAATTTTTATACTCGTTTTTGGGCCACTTCTTGGGCCAATTTTGAGCCCTTTTTGGGCTAATTTTTAGAGGCTAATTTTTGGCCCGTTTTGGAGCTAATTTGGCCAGTTTAAGACTGATTATTACATTTTATGGGCCGTTTGTGACTGATATTCAATTTTATTTGCTAGTATCGACTGATTTTTGTTAGATTTTCACGTCTTAAGTCGAGTTTTGGTCTGATTTTAACCTTTTAGGGCTCATTTTTAGGGTTGTATTTTTTGCTATTTTTTGGTTTCTTTTTCGGGCCCTTTTTTGGGAACTTTTATGGCCTCATTTATGAGTGTTTTGGGCTCATTTTTAAGGGATCGTTTTGGGGCTCATCTTTAGCCCCCTTTTTGGGCACACTTTGGTTTTTTAATATTTTATAGGCTGTATTTAGGCCTTTTTGTGCTTTTTTTAGCCAATTTTTAAAATCATGTTTGGGCCAATTTTGGTCCCTTTTTTGAACTCATGTCTGGGGATTTTTGGAGCTTATTTTGGGCTCTTTTTGGAGCTTATTTTGTCAGTTTTGGATTGATTTTTACATTTTATGCTCCGTTTTTAACTGATATTCAAGTTTAATTGCCAGTTTTAGACCGACGTTTTCAAAGCCGGTTTTTCACTGATTTTAACCTTCTATCACCAGGTTTTGATCGATTTTTACGTTTCAAGGTAATTTTTGGATTGATTTTCACATTTCATAGTCCATTATTGACGTGTATTCATTCTAAGCCAGTTTTGACTAATTGTTTATAGATTTTTACGTTTTAAGTCGAGTTTTGGATTGATTTTCACCACTTTGCGATCACCATGTTTTGATCAATCTAAACAATTCGAAGCCTATGTTGGACTGATTTTCATATATCATAGCCCGTTTTTGACGTATAATCATGTTTAAAGGCCATATTTTACCGTATTTCACCTTTTATCGCAAGTTTTAGATAGATTTTCACGTTTTAAGTTGAATTTTGGACTGGTTTTCACCTTTTTGGACAGTTTTAGACCTATCTCTTCAAGGCTACATTTTGACTGCTTTTCAACTTCTCTCGCCGGTTATTGATTGTTCTTTACAATTCAAGGCCATTTATGGGCTGATTTTCACCTTTTATCTTCGCTTCTTTTATCTTTATTCGCGTTTAAAGGCCAATTTGTACATATTTTCAGCATTCAAGGCCCGTTTTAGACTTATATTCACATTTAATAGCCATTTTTAGACTGAGCTCTTCATGGCCAGTTTTGTACTGATTTTCACCTTTTATCGTCAGTTTTTGGTAATTCTTCAAGTTTCATCGCTAATTTTGGACTGATTTTTTTGCATTTAATGGCCCGTTTTTGACAGATATTCTTGTTTAAAGGCCACTTTTAGGCCGACCTCTTCAAGGTTAGTTTTTTTACTGATTTTTAACTTCAATCACCAGGTGTTGATCGATCTTCTCAAAAGCGAATATCAGTCGAAAACAGAGCAACAAGGTGAAAATCAGTTCAAAACTGGACACGAAGAGATCGGTGTAAAAATGGCAATTAAATGTGAATATAAGTCTATAAACGGGCCATGAAAGGTGAAAATGTGTACAAAATTATTGACCTTTAAACGTGAATAACGATAAAAAAACAGGAGATAAAACGGGAAAATCAGTCCAAAAATGACCTTGAATTGTGAAGATCAATCATAAAATGGCAATAGAAGTCAAAAATCAGTCAAAAACCGGTATAATAGATATTAGTCTAAATCTGCCAAAAAGGTGGAAATCAGTCCAAAACTCGACTTTAAAAGTAAATCTACCAAAAACTAGTGACAAAAGTTGATAATCCTTCAAAACTGGCCGTGAAACATGAATATACGTCAAAAACGGGCTATGAAATATGAATTCAGTCCAAAACAGGTATCGAATTGACAATATAGATCAAAACCTGGTGATAAAAGTTGTAAATCAGTCAAAAACCGGCCTTGAAGATTGAAATCTGTCAAAAAATGGCAATGAAACATGAATTAACATCAATAAGGGACTATGGAATGTGAATATCAGTCCAAAACAGGTCTCGAATTGTTAAGGTAGATCTAGACATGGCGCAAATCAGTCAAAAACGGGCCTTGAAGAGGTCGGTCTAAAACTGGACAATAAACAAGAATATCAGTCATAAACGGGCCATAAATGTAAAAACCAGTCCAAAACTGGCCTTGAAACCTGTAGAATTATTAAAAACTGACGATAAAAGGTGAAAATCAGTAAAAAAAAAAAACGGGCCTTGAAGAGTAAAAATAGGTCTAAAACATTCTCTCAAAAGCGAATATCTGTCGAAAACAGGCCAATAATGTGTAAATCAGTCCAAAACTCGACTAAAAAAGTAACAATCTAACAAAAACTGGCGTTAAAAGGTGAAAATCGGTCAAAGCTGGCCGTGAAACATGAATAAATGTCAAAAACGTGCTATGAATTATGAAAATCATCCGTATACAGGCCTGGATTTGTTAAGATAGATCAAAACCTGGTGATAAAAGGTGTAAATCAGTCAAAAATGGGCCTTGAAGATTGAAAAACTGGTATGGCTAAAATTTTTAGAGATGTTCTATGTGCATATATGTAAATATTTCACATTTAAACACATCATTATAACCAGAGGAAAGATAACACACCAGTGTGACCCTATATATCACTTCTAATGTAACGCAAGCCAGTCCAGTGTAAACTAAACCTAAACCCAAGGGGATTTATCTTACAACACATATCTCAGTAATTTGCATAATAACATGTCTTCTCTCACTGGCCTATGGTTTTCCCTAGCATTAAATAAGGGCTTATCTGTTTTAATAATAACAGTACATGTGTAGGCGTAAATGTATAACTATAATTATTATACTAATAAATATCCGACTATTTTTCATTGCATATGTATTTCATGTTACTATCTTAGATATACCTGCATGATCAAATTGAGTTTTATATTTAAAAATACCATTTAATACCATGTATTCAAAAATACAATCAATTTAATTCATTTATAAACTATAGCATTGGTGAGTTATTGTGCCACTCATAGTATACAATATTTTTATTTATTTGTTCTAATAAATTAATAAGTGTTTGTCTAGTTGCGCTTACGATCTATGATCACTGTTGCTTATTTTTTACGTCATTAAACAGTTTTGATTATTACAATAAAATACTACACATTTATATATTTAATCCAAAGATTAGTATTATAAATCTTTATTATAGTATTAAAAATTTGTAAGTTTGAATGTAACTTAAACAAAAATGACGCTTTTTAAAGATCTGAAAGACCTTAATATTGTGTAGCATTAAACTGACCAACAAATCTTGTAATATGGACTTCAATAATTAGGGTTAATTATTGAGTACTATGAAATGCTTTTTATTCCAAGTATTTAAAATCATAAATAAATAAGAGAAACAAAAAATGAGTTTTATACTTAAATTAAATGCTCTTCCAATATATGGGTATTTTGTGATAGTACCTTATGCAGTCGTGTTCAATGTAATTACAGTTAATTGTTTGTAATAATAAACAATTTTTTTCTTCTTTTCAATTTTTAATACCATAAATCAAAGTTTGTAATTTTCTTGATATTTAAAGTGTATTGTGACACATAAAATTTAACAAAGTGTTGTATTTCCAGATATTCTATATTATAGATGGATAGTCTGAAAACAAAATATGGAAACCGCTTACTATTTAAGATCTTTGTAAAAATGTCTTCATCCGAACAAGCTTGTAATAGATAAAATATTATATAATTAAATTTATTACAGTTGGCCAAAGCACACAACGTGAAATATGTTCATAGAATGTAAAAATTTCATATTTATGTGAATACAAAAACCCCCAAGAAGTAATAGACGTTATTTGAAATTATTAATAATTTAGTTCTCAAGTTTAAATATGCACATATCAGAAATTTATAATATTGCGAGGAAAAAAAATAAACTTTATTGGTTGTTATGTCCATACTTTTAAGTACTAACTTTTATTTCAAAAGCAGTTCAAAGTTACTTAATCTACAATCAAAGATGCAGGTAAAAGACAATTAAATGAGCTGTTTATAAACTGTCTTATTTTTCGTAGATTTAATGTTATAACTAAGTTAAGGTATTACTTATCTATGGCTTTACTAACAGCTTCTAGAGCAATCATGTAGTACGTGCTATTTATTCATACAAGGTAAGGCACACATTTATTACACATAACCTAACAAATTATTTATTTGGTTTCTAAATAAAATTACATTGTTTTTAAAGCTATAGCGTGCATTCAAATATAAATAGTAAATGAGTTGCATGTCATTTTGTCAAATTACGATGACAGGATTTAGGATTTAACTTTGAGATGATTCATTATAGAAAATAAGGATTTAATATTTAGGTATAGTATGAAGATTTTGACTTAATATTTAGGCATAACTTATATAGATATTTGAAAAAGGTTCTTAGTAATGCTACGATTAAACTCTTACGGAAATGGATTCTACCTAAAAGGGAAATGTACATCTTGAAATTATTTTTTTTTTAGAAATTACACCCAATTTTTTTACGAATATTAAAACCAATAAATAAAAAAAAAATCAGTTTATGTGTTTTAATTATGTTTTTATTGAAATGATATACAGGAAAAGATGATTAACAAGATGATAAATAGGAAAAACTGTTAGTTATTTTACAGAACTTAGTGTCTTAAGGAGGTAAGTTAGTGAACTAAATGAAATGTAAGTAATAAGGACAAGAAGCTTTCTTCTTGGCTTTTAACATAAAAATGTATTTTGTAATATATAAAAATTAATTTTAAATCAGACGTTGTATAATTTGGAACAAGCATTGTTATAATCTAGTTGCCAGCAACAGACTGTGCTGACAAAAGTAATCTCAACGTATATTATAAATAACCAGTCTGACATTTGTATTTAGAAGGGGCATATATTGTTTGTAAGTCGTCCACAAACTTGATACATCATTATACTATATAATATATAGAATTAATAAGATTGTTCATGTTTATAATTGCATTATTTAAATTACGTAAAAAATATAAATTAATTGAATTATATAGATAAATAAATCATCTTTTTTTTCAGATTACTTTCAGTTTTATTATGTGTCTTCAAATAACTCTCATGTAACGTACAATGTATTCTTTATGATTTGTCTATTTAAAAGGGGAAAAAAAACTATTCGTAAGTAATAATGATGTAACTTTTTCCCTGTTAAATTAAAGGTAACGAGTAGTTAATTAATCATACACCTTAAATATTGTGGAATACTATGATACTTCCACAGTAATATTTAGACAATAACTAACAATTGGAATACAATTTATTATTAATGAAAGTAATATACAAACCTAATGGGTGGCTTTATTGTACTTACCCTACTCATCATACAATACTCTAAATAGAATCCTTAACACCACATCTCTTGGGACTCATAGAAGATATTATTAGTATTTGAATCAGGAGATCAAGATGTCTTAACTAGCACATTTAGTATGAGTTAAGTTTATTTAAAACAGTCGCTACGTAGATTTTATTAACCTCCTAATTGTGTACATCCATACTTTTATGACTTCGGCTTAACTCTAACCGGTCTTGTAGATATTTATTCCCCACACGCTTTGTTCTTGTGGCAGAGTTCGCGGTAAGTTTTCAATGTTATATTTTCGACATTAAAGAAAATCGCTTTAGTAGAGACATTGAGTTGATATCATTACATGCTGAAATGAAATGTGTAAAATATTATTTTATTTACGGTGTTATTGGAAATAAAACCAATTAATTGATCGGCAGTTTTTACATATAATATTTGATGGTTCTGAATTCCACTAAAGTTCTCTGTACCAAATTTCATCATTCTATCTTAATCCATCGTGCGTGAATACGTTCAGAGATCGACAAGAAGTGAAGGAATGCATCCCGAACACTAATTTTCTGTTTTTCCTGAGGTGACGATTAGTGAAAATAATAAGTCGAAGCTTTTAACAATTACCAAATTTACAATTTAGTACAAATACTTTGTAAGTAAAATAATAAATTTTCCATGTGATTTTACTGTAAAAAATAATAATTATAAATTTTGTAAAAGTATTATATAAAAGGAACTATTATTTAGTAAATAAATTTAGTATCGTGTAAATAAATAAATAATTCTTAATATGCTGTAATAAATTTTATGTTACAAAATATTTGCTATTTTCTAATAATTGTTTTCTATTTACAACCATATTGAGAAATATTTAATATTTTAGATAAGTGATTTATTAGTAAAAAATTAATATTTAATATATATTTCACCAATAACTAACTTGATAAAACCTCCTGTAAATTATTTGTATATATTAGTTTCAACTAAAGGCAGAAATTATCCATCACAATATCAACAATTCTAAATACATAGACAGTGGTCTAATTTAAGGTCTAAGGCTTTTAAAGATTTTATTGTTGTATTATATTTTATTACAGCATGTCTATTCAATTATCTATGAGAAATCGGTAGACAAATTACCCCGAATTATGAGTGATTTTTTTTCCCCAAAGGCCGAATCATGAAAATTTGTTACAAAACAACATTGTGTACTGCTGTAGAGTAGATCAGTGTGAGATATGTTTTATATTTTAATATTAACCTAAAAACGTAGAAAGGCGATGTTTTTCGTAACATAATTCACTAATTCACCTAATGTAACTATATTATCAGTAATTCGAGTTTAATAGCTTTATTTTTCCTGAACAATGGAAATATATATACTATAATATAATATAATATATATATTACTATAATACACTTTATATTGTTTTTGTACACTACAGAATCATATTTTCCTACTCTTTCCAGAGGATCATTAAATAAATGTTCAGGATTTTAAAAAATTATGTTTAAACGTAATATGTCTAGAACACTGCAGAGAACTTACTATTGTAAACCATATGATTCTGCATGGTTGGAGGGAGGTTTAAAATATTTACGTTATACAAATAGACAGTATTTGGCACACGACATTGCATACAACTCACAATATTCATCTCTGAACCCAGTATTGAATAAGAAACTTTATACTTTGGAATTTATTCAATGATATAATTTTATTGCATATTTTGACAATATTGAAATTTTGTTAAATTATCTCTTGATAATAAATAACATAGACTTTCTAATATTTTCCCCTATACTTTTACTATATAGAAATTTCTACTAAAGGATAATGAACGAATTCAATTTTCAGTAATATGTTTGGTATATTTTCATTTACCTCATACATCATAACTGTTATAGAAATTTGTAAACCAAACAATGAATAACTCAATTGTTAAAAAAAAGAGATTATTGTGGAAAATATTTTAATGAATGTGAAATAAATTAATCTCTTCCTAACGTATTTTTTAATATATTTTTAATGATTTAAAATTATTAATGTATTTACAGATGTTTCAACTGATTTATTTAATAAAATAATATCTCTTTCAGAACACATAAAGCACAATCTAAGAAAATTGTACTTATTTGTTTAGTGATACTTTTAATTTGGGCAAGATCTTCCTTGGAGATGTGTCCTTAAAGACGAGACAATTCAATATCTCAATATGAGTGACATATCGTTCAGAGGTTGCGTGGAATATTTTAAATATTTAATTATAGATATTCAAAAGAATTACTTTAACACGTTTTGATGTTAACTATTGCGAATACAATTAATTATACGTGTAGGTGATGAAGCAAATGGTTTTATCAGTTAACAATAAACCAAAATAAGTAGGAGTAACTTGTGACTAGACTATGGGTTTATTATGTTTGTAACGTCTTTAATTTATGACTATTCGACTAAGCAAGACATTGGAATAGGGCCACTAGGGAGAAAACACAAAACCATCAAATGGACTCAAACTTGCGAAACATTTTTATGGTAAACTAGAAAGGATTATTACATGATAAGACCGGCATTCCAATTGAGCTATACCACTTACATTGATGTTCAAAATAGCATTAGTAAAACAAAACCACAAAAAGTGAGCTAGTCTTCTATGAAATAATAATACAAATTAAAATTAAATCTATACATACAAAGAAACATATATTTGTCATACGTTAATAAGTAGCACTGAGTATTATAATGAGGTACTCAGGTGGATGAAAGTTAAAAGTATATCGCTTTGTGGCGACACTTTGCAATCAAGGCAACAAAAAAAAAATTGATGGATTTTGAAATTGAGTATACTGTACTGTATATGTATATTTGTTACTAAATTTTATTTTATTTATTTACGTATTAAAAAACAAATCAGTCGTATTAATATCTTTGGTCTGTAATTTTATTTGAATGGAAATTGTATTATAGTACACATCTAAATTTTAATCTAACGTAATATAAATATGTTTATGTTTATGTAAATTACCTATTGCTTTGTAGTGAGTTACCATATATGCCAAGAGAGTTGAGTTTTCGTTATGCAAATTACAGAGATATATGTTGTAAGATTATCCCCTGTGGGTTTAGGCTTAGTTTACACTAGACTGGTTTACGTTACATTAGAAGTGATATATAGTGTCACACTGTAGTGTTCTTGTTTTGCAGACATTATTGTGGGATTTAACGAAAAATATTTACATATTTTTAGAAGGGCACGATTATAAACAAAAGGAACATAATTGTTGACGTATGTTTCCATTAAATGTAATTATAATAAAACAAAAGAAGTAAATATGTTTTATTAATTTAAAATGTATTCACATTTTTTAAGTAAAAGTATCAAAATAAAATTCCCAATCAGATTTGAATTTTAATAATTGTTATTATTGTAGGTTTGTTGCCAGACTATTTACCAAAATTTGAAATTTAATATTTTTCAAACTTCTGTTAAAATGATTTATTATTATTCCTTAAAAAACATTTGTTAAAATTAAATTCTGAGTTCTCACCCTTTAAATTTTTAAATATTAAGGTAGTTATCATATAGCAAAGATAATGAATAATGCAATATGTTACAACAGTTTATATATAATACCAAATAATTATTCAGTTGAAGACACAATACAATACAAATTTCCTATAGAAACTCATATACGTGTAACTTATCACCGCAACTATGAAATATTAAAAATCTTTTATGTATTCACCTATCTAAAGATATAAATATTTTTCTTGTGTAGGCCCTATACACTTAACAAACATACCATAAATATTATACAGAATATTTATACAGAATATTATGAAATCCTACACCCTCAACGTAACTAAAAGGAAAATAATCGTTTTTCTCATAGACAGGGTAATATATATATTTGTTATAACGAAACATAAATTATTTACATTTTATAACACACTTATTTTCCGTATACATATATCATATAAACTTTGGTAATTACAAAAGGGGTTTTGATATGATTTTAAATAGTTTATATCAACTACAAAAAGTGTTCTCATTTATTTATCGAATTTTTAATATAATTTTCTTTCCTTTCCAGTTTTAGTTTTGCATTACAGTTAATAAGTAGATAAAAACTAATATTTTAATTCCACATTCCAAATTGCTCAATATTTGCCAAAAAGTTTGTATCTGTTATAACCCTGTAATCATTATGTTTGTAAATAGGTTAATAAAATATTATGATACATATCCTATAAATAAACGATGCTGTTGTTAAGTGCATATTATATTTTTTTATGTATTTCTCAATTTTATAAATACAATAAATTATTCTAAAAAAAACTAAATTATTAATTATATTAGGTTCAAAGAACAGGCGGGATGATTAAGTCTATTGTGGTGTTACCTACAATTTAAAATGAAATAAAGACGGTTGTAAATGAAATGTCGGTCATCCGCCAATTGAAATAAATTTGAATTAAAAACAAATCATATCATACTTTTTTTCTTTTTTTTTTTTAAACAAAGTAGACCATAATAAAAATCACACCATACAATCATCCAAAGCTAATTTACAAACTCTCGGTTATTCATAATAGGTAATTTTATTTCACACTAACAATAATTAACATATTAATATCTTTGACTGCTCAATGCAATAGAAAATTAATAAACACGAAAAAGCACATAATAAATATAGCTAATAATTAAATAGAAAAAAGTCAATAAAAATTAATTGTAATAAATCTAGTTTTTTATTATATATATAATACTCGGTTACCGTATACATAATAAAAAAATAGTAAAATAATTTTATTTTTGATGTTAAAAAAAAAATCCTACCAAAATTATAACATTATAGCTGTCGTAAAGTAATGGTTTCAGAAAAAGGGTAATATTCCTTATTCTTAAACGAATATTTTACAAGATTTTTCTATACAAATATTTGCATTTAAGTTCAGCATGATATTAAAGTATTTTGTTAGTTAGCAGGCATGATGTGGCAACATTTTAAGGTATCAGGACAATTGCTGGAATTCGAACTATTTAAAAAAAATATATACCTTACATAGTGTAACGACAGAGTTAAAATAAATTTGGTCTGTAAATATGTATGAATGGATCCAAGAATCATACAATAAATTTGATGTTACTTCGTGGCCACCTAAATATTAGAATAAAATAGTGTGTGAATACTATATTGTTGACGTTGTATTTATTATTATTTTCTTTAAAGAAAATGTAAACCGAAAATAATACGAAGGCAAATCACTGAACATAACAATTTAGGTTTTACATATGATAACTTACGTAAATTAAATAAATAGATTTACCCAAATCCATGGAATCCATTTTCTACAGCAAATAACGCATCGGTAAAGGGTGATTTCATAATATGCATTTCTCATTTGAAACACCATTTAGCTATTAGTAAATATTGCGTAAATAATATAATTTGTGGAGCGGTAATATTGATATTTTATCAATATCTAGATGATTCGTGAGATCATTGTTTATAATGTTAGATGAACGTAATTTCTAATAGAATGTTCTATTTTATTCCTTTAAATAAATATACTTTCATCTTACCTACTTAATATTATTGTAAGTGTCATCAGTCTAAATTAAAAGGAAATTTATTTATCAATCAAAATAATTTGCATAACGATATTCGGTAGTTGATTACTATGTAATGTGGGAAATTCAGTTATCTGATTTGAAACTGTGATTGGAACTTCTTTTTATTATTAACAAATAGAAAGATGATTCAAAATGATTTTTTACTTTTATTTAGCCAGCATAAGAGGTACAGTGTTAAGTTTGATAATCATCGAGAAATTCTACCTTAGTATTTATTACATATAGTCGAGTTTCAGGGCCTTCAGGAAGCAAAAAGAATGGTTTTCAATACAGCGTCAACCAGTCTTCGTCGTCGTCGGTAATTAAACACTATACCAGCCTCAAAAATGTTGAAAACAAAACTATTTTGTTACAAGTGACTAGATTGTGCACATAAAGAACCCTATATTAAAAATAAAAATCGTAATAGAATATAAAAAAGAGCAGACGTTTTAAACAGATTTTTTGATTATACGTTGTGTATTATTCAAATTAAAACACGCATAATTAGATAAAAACTTCTGGAATTAAAATGGATGTAATGGCACCAGCGATCAAACTACAACAGAGAACTAAATCAGTATCGAAAATATATTTTCGGAACATGATCATCCAAGAAATAATGAGATTTATTATAATTACAAGATCAGTCAAAAACGAGCCACTGGAACGAGCGTGGTGGTGGGCTAAGGCGTCATTAATTATATTCGAGACCCGCCACTGACATGAGAGAAAAAGTGATGATATTTTTCATTCACACATCTTTAACTGCCGTTTGTGCCTAGTTCATTTCAAAAGAGTAGTAATCTAAGTGATTATTAAGTTCGGAAAACAATGTAACAATAGCTGTAACAAACTGTTATCTGCAAACTTTATGTTTAGACTGAGTAAGTACCATGATAACGCCTTTCAATTGTTTTTTTTTATTTTTAGATATCCCAAATATTGTAACTAGGAAATATTCTTGACAAAAAATGAATATTATGGTCTATAAGAATAAAGTCCAGACTTACTATAAAGTAATTGAGGTAATTTCAATATTGTTTAATATATCTTTATAATGTAAGTATTTTGTTTTGTACGGTTATCCACTTTAGATATTTTCATCATATGATTTAAAAAATTGTATTTTTATTAAAGTAAAATAATCTTAACTTTATGTGAAGTTATTACTCAATTAATATAAAAAATATATAGTGTATGTTATTTGAAACAATGACATATGATAAAATATAGTTGATGGGTAACTGTTTTCAGATGTTGTATATGATTCTATCATGTAACAATGGAGTATCGGTTTTACAAATTGACAAAATTATAAAAATTAATAAAATATTTTATAAAGAGTAGGCGACCTTTATTTGAAGAAAAAAATAAACGAGTTGGCAAATTTATTAACTGTGCATAACGTAAAATATACCTTCAATATTCATTAGCGTGAATAAATAACTAATATAGTCAATGCAATTACATTTTAAACCTACTAAGGAGCATATTTGATCAATGTTTGATATGGATGTTCTCTAGTGAATTACTAAATTAAATTTCCCAACTTGCGTTCTTTGGTTATATTGTGAATGAATGTACCGGTTAAACTTTCTTCCGTTGTTACTTGAAAGCTGAAGTAAGATATAAATATTGCAAAACCAAGATTAATAGGAAAAAGACATTGTTCATGAAAATAATTTTTTTTAAATCAATAATAAAATTTTCCAAAAAGAACCCCACCCCCAAAAACTACCCTTTTGGGTTGTTTGAAAGATTTCAAAATAATTTATCGAAATTCTTTGGGGTTAAATAGGGGGGGGGGGTTCCGTTTTTATGATGGATCTACCTCGTTTAGTTTATACCCACTATACACTGTGTACCGGTGGTCTGCCTCACTCTGTATATCACAGTAACTATAATGTCGTTTTTTTGCTATTTTGTTCACTAGTGATTAAAGCAAAATAGTTGATCGTCAGATTGTGAAGTTTTTTTTGCAGTCAAAATAACTGATATGCTTATCTCACAACTATCACCTATGGTAAAAAAAAAGTATTCAAAAAGTACAATGAAATTTCAAGTTTTGATATTATTCACAAAACACTTTAAAAAAAAATATATGTTAGAACACATGCAATATATCACAAGTTATATATTTAAAAAATATTCAAACCGTTTATAGTTAAACGAATAAACTTTTAAGTTAAAAGAATAAAACACTTTTAAATAATGGGTAATAATAAAGGTAACATTTTTAATTGAAATATATTTATACAAATTTGAATGTATAGGTGCATAAATATGTTTTATATATGCCATGAAATTTTATATCTGTCACTCTAAAATAACTCCTTATATATAAACAAAAATGATACAATTTAAATAATGATATACTAGTATATTAATTCTTGTCTGTAGGCACATCATTAATAATAATTATGAATGAGCGATGCAATGTTCAATGGAGCAGTAATTGCGTACATACACATGCAGACATCATTAACTTTTCCTGCTTCAAATCCCAATAATTTCCTCAAAACACACACTCAAGTGTTACGAATACAAGTCTTCTCATTTCAGTGCTTCCTCAACATTCTTCTCTTGATTATCTGCACAAATTTGAAAATGTAAATTTAGTGTACTAGTAAATTTACTAAGTACCAGTATAAACTACGTCCTTTAATTTCTTTACTTTTATAAGATTTGTTGTGATAAATTCAATATAAGAAACGTTTATTTTATTTGAAAAGTCAACATATAATTTCAACTATAATGCCAATGGATTAAATTTAATTAAGCACCTATGGTCATTACACAATTACACAGTATCTGTAGAACAGTGCAGTTCATTAAAAAAGATTTTCAAGTAAACCATTACACATAGTACAAGGTTATATAAATGTTATTAGCAATTTCAAATTGTGAATCTTGTTCCTTATAATAATATATTTTTTATCTTCGATACTGTTCGATGGTTGTATTTGTTGAACATTGTATTAATACTGAATTATGTCAAAATTCCGACGAAGTAAGTGATGTACCAAAATTTATGAAAAATACTTCTTTTTTCTTAAAAAAAGTATTATTATTATTTTTTCTAGTACTCAATATTTATTTATATATTTAAATTCGAATTAACAAATTTACCTAGCTTTCCACCTATGTTTGTTACTTTAAATCTAAATTACATTTAAAAATAAATTTACTACTGGTTGCCCAATGTTTAAATTATGCTAATAGTGCAATTTTACAACAATTATCATGTTGCTAACTAATATTGAAACACATTATCAAACTGGGATTACTTTTGAAAATGTAAAAATAAATGATAGCCTTTTCCTACGCCTAAGATTTGAAAGCCAATGTATTTACTTTATAAGAGATATTGAATGATTCGACAACCCTCTGAGCTTGTGCTAAGTTAAATATTATTTTCGTATAGTCAAATATAAAAAATACGATACTAATATTACAGTAAAACTAAGAAATGTATTTTAATTTTTACATGTTAATTTATTTTATTAATACCTTCGAAATTTACAGTATTTTGTTTGTTGAATTGTGAATGATATCTGTAACTTGATCTTGGTATTTGGGTAATAACACCGCCTTCTTTATTTATTTTAATTTTAAAACGTTATGTTTGTACATAATGGATTTTTCAGGATATTAAAATAACATAAATGAAAGATAATATTATGAGCTTAATTATTTCCACGTCTACTATTCTTTGACTCTATTTGAGTTCACATTTATTACATTTTTACTAATTATTGGATTTGGATACCTATTGGTTATTAAAAGAGATTTAACAAAGCTTTCTTTACAACGAATATAAAAGATATCTGGTCGCAAGTTATTGTAATAAATTTAAGGAAGCATCTCCAAACCCTTAGTTAAAATTTCCGTCATGGTATTAGGCTAGATATAACTAATAAATATTTAATGTAAAAGTAAATGACATTATATTATAATGTCATTTATGTTGTGATTTATTTGTTACAGTGAAGATTGTTGTTAGAGATTTTAATTGTTTTACTTTTGTCAATATATTACACTTATTGTTGTCATATACGCAATAATATTGTTTCTCTTACCAGTACACCTCTTGTATGATTTACCGTAATCAAAAAGTATGTCACAATAGTACAGTGATGTTTCCTTTGAATTATTTTTGATATTATTCAATTTAAAAGATGGTTTGTTAAAAATAATAAACATAACTTTGACATATACATAAATGTAAAAAATATATTATATTTTAATATTACTCAAAATTATTTAAAAATAGTGATATTAATAATATATTATAAAAGTAAATATACACACACACACACACACACACACACACACATATATATATATATATACTTACTCATGTAGCTCTGAGGATTACAGAAAAATCAATTGACCTCGTTCAGCCTTAGACGAATAAGCTGTATCTATTACATTACAATACTTTGTATTAAATGTATTACTAAAAGAGCTAATTGTTGAAATGGAAACACCATTGTCTGTGATTGTGAAAATGGACTGGAAACAAGCTATTCACTTCTTCCGCTATATTATATTTATTCATAATGTGAAGTAACTTTTTTTTTAATATTGGCACCTCTTAAAACTGACGTAAATAATATACTTTTCATATCTCTGCATTTCAGATATAATTCTGTTTTTTTTTTTTTTTTCTATTTTAGTGAGTCTAAAGTTATAATTATGTTACAAGATATGGTTAGTTGGTCGTCTGATTTATTTCAGTTTAGACGAATTTGAAATTTTTATTGTTTTAACTATAAAGGTAGGAAATTTAGCAGTACTTCACAAATACTATAAAAAGATAAACATCCCCTGTATAGTAGATAATAATTCGTTTTACGTTTGTGGTTATCTCTTTATGTTTAATATTTAAACTAAATTTGTTCCAATTATTAGGATATCAATTAATTTACACGAGACATATAGCAATCCGACATAGTAAAACATTACGTCTGTTAATTTTTAAATGGGTTTATCCAATACGTGCTAAAAAGGTACGTAAGGGAACAATTATTGACCGATATTAAATAGAGCATTGTATACACAATACTATGTAATATAATTTCAATGACGTGGTTAGTAATATAAAGCAACTTTAGTTTAATTTTAATTTTAACAACCAAATTATTTAAATTAATGCAAATTTCTTTGTCAGTAGTCTATCAGGAGAGGATTATGTTTTTATGTGAAGATATATTTATAAAATAATTTATATTAAATAAAGAAACAAGTATTTTATTCAATATTTTCACAATCTACATTAGGATGTTTAACAAATAAGGAAGCATGTTTACACTAAATAAAATAAAAATTAATAAAAACACTCAACAATAAACAATTCAGTAAATAAAAAAAATATGTTACCGTCGCGGGACGGTAGAGAGAAGTGAAAACTTTAAGTGTAAAATTAGATTTTTTTTAAATATTTTGAACTTTTAATAAATATGCAATACAATTATTATTATATTTTGCATTGATTATTAGTGTGACTTGATTAGATTTTTAGTTTTAATATATATAATAAAAACCCATATATATATATATATATATATATATATATATATATATATATATATATATATATATATATGGGTATGTTAGAAAGTTTTTGTGCGATATTTTTGCATTGATTTTAGTTTAACAATGTATGTGAATTTTGAGAAAGTTAGTGCAATATTTTTCGTAGGTTTTTAGTTTTAATATATATGGGTATGTGAGACAGTTTGTGCAATATTTTTGCATTGATTTTAGTTTGACTATGTATGTGAATTTTGAGAAAATTAGTGCAATATGTTTCGTAGATTTTTTGTTTTAATATGTATGGGTATGTGAGCAGGTTTGTGCAATATTATGTTTGCATTGATTTTAGTTTAACAATGTATGTGAATTTTGAGAAAGTTAGTGCAATATTTTTCGTAGATTTTTAGTTTTAATATATATATATATATATATATATATATATATATATATATATATAGGTATGTGAGAAATTTTGTGCTATAGTTTTGCATTGGTTACTACTTTGAGTCCGAAAACGTTTTAAAACAAATAAAAATGACAAAAAAAATTTATTATATTTAATATTTGAACTCTTAACTTAATAAAAATAGTTATTGTTATTTTCGTGACGATTTTTCCTTTCAACACATCGATTTAACAGCACAAAAAAAAATAATAAATAATAATAATAATAAAAAAAATAATAAAATAAAATAAAATTGCCTACCGTACGTAAAGAAGTAAACACTTTAATAATAGTTATAAAAGTCATAATGTTAGTGGGCATCTGATTTATATATTGTTTTCCTCCTCTCTAGTCGTTTTGAGAGAATTAGATTCATTCACTTTTGAATCATCCCCAAACGGTTTATTATGCAGAATAACGTAACAAAGGACAATAATATCATCATGCCATTGTTATTCAAGATTTAGGAACTGACGAGAAAAATCACTAATAATTATGCAAAATATGCATAACTTGAATTGTTTATTGAAAAATGCATTTATTTTGACATTGGGGAGAATATATTTATTAAATAAGCGGTGAACAATTAATATTGATTTATGAAAATTAAACAATCCTCATTGAGGAAGCAGGATTTACGTTTGGCCTGAGGTTTTTTTACCCAAACACCCCTGTGTAAAATTCAACAACAAAATACAACTTCGATTGCACTTTTAGTGTTCTGCTGGTATGGAAATAAAGAGTGAAGTTTTAACGTTGGCCTTTGGGGAGCATATCGTCAACATCGTTGAACGTAAGGTTCTCATATTATTGTGAAGCCAGGAAATTATATGGGATAATTATATCATGGTTATACGTAAGTGAAAAGAAACTTTGTATATACAAATTGGGTGAAAACAAACTAATATTATTTACTATTTCTTTTTATGTAAGATGTTTGAAATTTGTTTATGTCAATTTATCAAAGATGAGAGGGGGAATCCAAATAATAAAATGTTTATATATTTTAATTGTGGGTAGTTGAGGAATTGATGTTCAAAACATTCAAATAACACGTACAGTTTTGTGATACCTCATTATAAACGTATCCACGAGAAAGGAAAATTGACACAATAAAAATTTAATTGTAATAATAACATAATAAAATATAGAATAGAACAAAAATTAAATTATGAAGCTAGATGAAAATGAACGTATTGCATCTACAAAATAGGTAAAACTTGATGCATCTATACTCTCAGATATGTATTATATCCGACAATACATCAATGCCAAATGAAACAACACAAACCTACATAAGAACCTCAATGGATAGCTCATTTCTGACTGGAATAACAAATTTTGGTGGGGACGCTGGGATCTTGATTACTTTAACTATAATAGCTGGCGGCGATAGACAAGTGTCTCGTCTATACTTTATGTGTAATAATATCTTCAACAACCATTATAAAACATAAATGCAACATACTTTTTTTAATGTTTACTTAATAAACCATTATTATTTTTTGTTTGTTTTAGAATTGCATAGAAGAATTTTAGTTGATGTTATTATTTATTATCATTTAAAAAACATCACATGCTCAACCTATGATCAGATAATTTACTAAGCTATGTGTGAAATGTTATAATGTTTAAATAATAAGCCCACCTTTTTGAGTAAATTCGTTAAATATTTTAAAGTTTAAACATAAAAATTGCCCAATGTAATATACCAACCGCCAATATAGATCAACATTATCTCATTCTTCAAAAAACGTTTTTTTTTTATTTATCAGGGACTCATTTACATGTAAAATATCTACTTTTATTATACGGGTATTCACCATATTGATGCGTAAAAATTGCGTTTAATCTGTTTGTAAATATAAACATTGGCTAGCATTACAAAATTTATAGAGCAAAATAGAAAATTATTGCAATTTAAGATAATTGACCAAAATGATGTTTCACCCCACAAGTGAAAGCTGCTGCTATACTGTATTTTGAAGTGAAACGAATTAGTACGATATAATCATTTTTTAAAAATAACCTGCGACGATAAAGATTAGTTCATTTAGTTTACCTTCAATGTGATAAACTGTTATTCCATTATTTTGTATCTTCACATATATTTTTTTAAATTCAGGAAGCATTTCCCTATCCTCAGTTATATTTTTCTTTCGTCTTAAAATTTAATATAAAAGTAAAAGACATTACAAAATTATATTATGATTCATGTGTTACAGTGAACATTGTTGTTATAGTCTTTTAATTGTTTTACTTTTGTCAATATATTACACTTATTGTTGTCATATACACAATACTTTGTTTCTCTTACCAGTACACTTCCTTGTATGATCTATTGTATTCAAATATTATATCACAGTATTATAGTGATATATCGTTTAAAGTAATTAAAACAGATAATGTACAATTTAGAAGATGGTTTGCTATACATTCTAAACATTACTATGACAAATACATATATATATAAAAAAAATACATTATCTTTAAATATTAACTCAAAATAAACCAATGGTTGTTAAAACTTGTAACAATATGTCATTTTAAAATTTATCAAACATTGTTCTTGGTTTTGAGATTATAAATATGTATGTATTTATCGAATTTCTACAATAAAATTACTTGTATAGTTTCTCTACCGATATTCTATAATGTGTTGAAATATCCATAGATAAATATATAGTCAGAGTAAAAACAAAAATTGTTATAATTTAAAAGTATAGGCTTAGAATTAAATAATAAAAATAGGAAATAAATCCTAGCATGTTCTTTAAAACAACTTTAGGCATACTATTTCAAAGTTTATTTAAGGTCTTGGGACCGTGTTCTCGTAAACAGTTATTACTACAAAAGAAAACTCAAATTGTCGGCTTGAAAGTGAAGTTGTAACTGTAATAAACTCCCAACAAGATTAGAACTGATGAGTAAATGTAGAGGGGGAGTAGGGTAGTAGATGAAATGAGGTGATGATGTGGACGAAAGACGGGGTGGACCATTCTGCAATTTTCCGTTTTGTGGTTACACCTCTGAAATAACAGACTTTGCAAATCGATAACACACACTTTTTTAAATAACTTTATGATATTATCATTTTAATCAATGAATTGTTAAACATACGTATGTTACAGGCAATAAATTTTAGGAATGAACAATTTTTTAGATTTTATCGTTATTCATATATGATTTCGATTAAAATGTGCATACATTGGGAAAATTAAGCTTTCAAATATTTTTATATTTGATATTAATTTTTTGTTCAACAATTACTAATAACTTGAACATTTTTTGGAAAGTATTCGAAGAATCGCTTTGTAAAGAACAGAATAATTGAAAATATCTATGAATATCGACTGAAGAAATGAGTAAAAATTGAATTTTTGTTAACATATTTTGTAACAGACAATAATCAACACTGAATGATTATTAATTTAAAACTATAAATCCTACCTACAAGGAGTATGACAACATCTATCACGTTATCGGTTCACTCTATTTTCGTTATTTTTCACGGTCAATACATCAAAACTACATACTTGTATTGGTCTAATTCTCTTTCCCTCTAAAACTCTGTAATATACTTCACTATACAATCACAAAAGTATAAAATTCACGACCATATGGTTGTTACGAAGAACTGAAAGTCTCTTTAAAAGTCTTGATATTACCTCAAAAATAGGACAGTCAGGCAAAAATTAAGGTAATAAATTGTAAGAACATATTTATGTAAATTTCTAAATTTAGATAATATATTTTACTTAAATGAATTGGTGATTCTCATTAGTTCTGTAAAAATTCATATTATTCAATATTATTGTTTAAAATTTTTAACTATAATAAATAAATAAAAATTACCATTTGAAAAACTTAAATCTTAGAACCAGCTTCGGGTCTCCGTTAATTCTGATACATTACGTCCATTATAAACTTATGTTGCTAGAATTCAGGATAGTTCCTGAATCTATATCCATACGAACCAGTCTTCTTTCATAAAGTATTTGATTTAATTTTTCCTCTTACCACATATTAAACAAATTTTTGTTCGTCCCTTTTATATGTGGAAACAATATTGACTTATTTTGTTATAATTTTGTATTTTAAAAATTGACTTCGAAATCGGCAACAAAAACACCCCTACTCCTAATTATTGTACATCTTACGTTGATGTACAAGTAATGTTATTCATTTCAAATATATTTGACTGCCTCAACATTTACTTATTTTAAATATATGTATAATTTCCATATTATGTATTATAATCAATTATTATATTCATTCACTTGATTACCTTGAACATAGAACAATGATAATCTATGTCATACATAATATTGTTTACATTCCTAATATCGGACTAAGTACATACCATATACAACTTAAAATAATTACTTCAATCTTAAAAATGGGTTATTTGCAATATTTTACTTATCTTTATAGGTTAGTAATATATTGTTGTTGTTTTTTTTAAATATAAGATTTTTTTGTTTAACAAATATTTTATTTAATATATTTTTTACTGTTTTAAAAAGTAATGTTTTGTGATACAATTTATAATATTAAAACAATAATTTTATATACATTAATACGGATCTAACACTTTAAATATGTAGCTATATTTTAAAGGTGTCATATGGATTTATTTAAATTAAGTACGGAAATCAATGCCTTTTATAATTGTGGATAATAATATGAAGAGTACTTAATAAGCGTTCTTCTTATTAACATAAGCGTTATGTATGAAGATATAGTCTGCCTGATCTTAAGTTCTTAATTACGTAACATCAAATAGTAGTTGTAAGTGCATAGGGAATATTATAATCCAATATTGACTTTTCAATAACCAGTTGGTTCACCTTGTCAATAATATAACTTACAATAGGAGAAGGTAAGATTAATGGATGTATATTACCAGCTCGGATTTTATATTGGACAATTTGTCTTAGAAATGCTTTCCACGTGGCGTTTGGGTCAAATGAAGTGTATTATAGAAAAATATAAGAAAATAAAAATGATATATATCCATTTATTGTAATTCTTTACTAGAGCGTAAAAGTAATTATTGATCGGTTTTATTATAGTGCCTCATTTATTAGAAATCCACTCACTCTGTCTTCAATTAATGTACTTTTGTCTACAGTTGTTGACGAAGTGTCATTTTGTTCATATAAATTAGTTTGCAAAACAGCTGATTTCTCAACAGTTTCACTTTGCCCACTACTTTACACACTACTTTGCTCACTCCGAATGGCAACCGAACAAAACGAAATTTAGGGTAAGTTTATTTGAATCGATTTATAATATACAGGAAATGTCCCGTATGTAGGTTAGATTTTTCTTACATGTAAAATAACATAAATAAACAACAAAACAACTTTTTAAAGTTGAAAAAGGAAGTAATTATTCATGAATATGATTGACAGTGTATGTACACGGAGAGTATATTTCGTTTGCCGAGTTTTGAAGTTGGCAATCCCGTTTCCTCAACAATACACCTAAGTTATTTGTAATATTCATAAATAACCTCAATTTTGACGTGAGAACTTCTACTCAGTGTTGATATGTTGTTTAGCACTACTGCTATATTTTGTGTAGTTAGTTTTAAAATATGGATAGTTCAGATTTTAAAATAATCTGAAAAATAAGAAAAATGTGGATATTAAAGATCGAATTGTAATTGATTGTTTGTTTGAACACTATTGTATTAAATGAATGTTTTATTAAATTGTGTTACTGTTGAAGTATGTTTTTTATTTGTCACAAAATAACAACTGTATACAAAGCATAATGTGCAATTCGTGAGCAAAGTGTCTTTTTTAAACTCGATAAAATTGATGCACTCGGCAAGCCTCGTGCGTCAACATTTTTCTCTCGTTTAAAAAAGTGTCACTTTGCTCACTAGTTGGACAAATAACTATTTGCTCTGATTCGATTAGAAATAAAGGAAATCTGGAATTTAATTTAAATCACAGATAATATTTAACACACATAAAATTCGTAATTATATTTCAAAGCAAACAATTTATTTATAAAATTATCTTAAATTCAACAAATATTATTTTTAGCCAAACATTTGTGGAAACTTGTAGGTACAATTTCAGAGACAATTTCAGGTACAATTTCAGTTGGTTGTAGTAATACTGTATTTATAAAACAGTCAAACTTTGTATAACCTACAGTATAAAATAAATTTGTTGAAAGCATTTAGAATCCGCAATTTTTAAAACGAAAAATGATCTCATTTTATTTAAAAAAACAAACACGTTTCATTAGTATATGCGACACAATCACCGGAATATTTGTTGAAAGAGAATTTAAACATTTACAACCCTTAAACAAATTACAATCCGTCTTAAACCCTCAAAAAGATGGAAAGTGGCCCTTAACACAAACATTGTTAAATTATATTGGATTATTAAAATGTTTATTTATACTTTAACAGTTATAGATTGTGAATGGACGATGGACACTAAATATAAACACATTGTCCTAAGTGATATCGATCATATTCAGAATTATTAAATGGGTAGACAATCTAGTAACATTCATAATAACTATTGAATAAAAAACGATAAAAAGTTACATTTTTATGATTATCAATAATTATATTTAGCATTAGATCATTTTATGTACTAAAGTATATAAACTAACTATATATATGTATACATGTGTGCTTTTGCTTCTATAAATTAATTAATGACTTTTAAAAAAAGCCCAGGCAGTATATTTTGTTTAATGCTGACACCTTGGCAGTAAGTAAGATTCTCCTTATCGTGAAGTATGCGGGCTCTATTGTGGCTTCAGTTTCCTGATAAGTAAGAAGAGACTATAAATATCTGTTAGAGTAGGTGATTAAGTTTACAATCCTGGCTAAATTTTTCTCCGTAGGAATAGAAAAATAAATATTGTAATTCTTTTTTTAATATTGTGATAATAAATACATGTATTATATTTTAAACATTATTTCCAGTTCTAATAAAATACTAACGACGCTCATATATTTAATAATTCTAAACTCTATATCGTCTGCTAAAAAAACAATATATGCTAAGTACCTATGCAAATAAAATTACAATTAAACAAATGTAGTCCAATTTAATTACATTGCTAAATTCCTGAAACTACCAAAGATTCAATCATTTGGATTTAGAATAAATGTCATAGTAAATGAGAATATATTGTAGAAATTTCATTATAAATGTATAGGCCTATATTACTGTATTTTTGTATTTTGAAAACTCTCAATTTCTTCGTCATTACCTTTCGCGTTTTAATTGAAATCAGAATTTGTTACAGAATATAAATATAAAAATGTAACGACAATGAGTGATTGTCTAAGGATAAGAACATAACTCGTTTATTTTGTTTTATAGTTCCGTTTATTGGAAAGTCATGAGTTTAAGACATGTGTGGATTGTTTTAATATACCGAAGATTTTAGTTGTATGGTTATTATTGACAAGTGTTTTTCAATAATTACAAATAGTAAGTAAAAAACATAATAAGATACCACACGTTAAATAACTTCAATTCGTATCGTCTAACAGTCCAATTTATTTTAAAGTTGCAACTGTCAGATGATGAAAATTGAAACCTTTATTGTAACTACATCTGACTTATTATATTTAATTACAAATGTAATAAACATCGATATTCTGAGAGCTTCAGCAACAGCTTCACAACCGGTATATGTCCTAAAAGTATGGTTCCACAGTAAAGTCAAGAAATAGTGACAACTTTTAAGAACATATTCAACCTACATTAACTTATGTTTGCACCACACATGATAAAATTGGAACAAAAATGAAGTAACAGGCAGAATAGATGCAAACATATATGTATTATATATCAGGAATGTTATATTAATGGTTATATATTTCTTACAGAAATAATCCATTTCTTTTGGATGCTACCGTAGCTGCATATATACGTTTGGACTTGATTTAGTTTTGCTGCATTCGATGTTTATCTTTTGTCGGTTTTTGGAATATTCATATCCCTGGTATTATATATAGTTTGAAAGGAGTATAATTTTAATCCACCTAGAAAACACAATTCCGAATAACCAAACGTCTTTGCTACTATACTTTAGTACATCCGAGTGTTCATAGTTATATTGTTTGTAACACATTATAAATGGCATATATATGTTCATAATTATAAAATATTTTATTTGATATCCTGTGGATTACCAAACAATTTTGGAACAACATTTCTTTTTGTAAGGGTAGACTTTAAATTGAATAAATGCTTTAAACTCTACGAAAATCAAAATTCAATCACCTTTTTTCAATGTAATAAAAACATTTTCATTAAATGATTGATTTACTTTAACCATGAATATCAAGTCCACGAAATACCAATACTAGTTAAGTTATAAATAATTAAAGGATAAGAAGAGAACATTTAAAATAGCTAACTTACTGTAGAATAGGCTTAGTACAAAAACTTTGCAAGAAATTGACAATTGAACAGAATCTAAATACTTGAATAAATGAAATTTAGTGAATGCCCGTCAGTTTCGTCCTTAATACGTACATAACAAATAGATGTGATGGAAGAATAAAAAATAACTTATAAAATATCTAATTTATATTTCTATGTTTTTATATTTTAAAACACTCCTGACAGGAAAATAGATATAAAGCTTTTTTTTTAATATGAAATAATCCATTTCTTTACTCCTTGGGTTAGTTCTCTCGTTCCTTACAATCACAGTATCACAGTTATATCTCATCAACTAACAGCAGCTAACAACTGAAGTATATGGCCTGAGTGTAGTCCTACTCATTATTGATTTAAAGGGTACTAGACGCAACATCTTGATAAAATAGCATTAACTAATACAACTAGGGGTTGTAAATTGTTTAATACAATCATCAAGTACATTAAATTGTAGCATATTTAACATTTTAGTTTTGTATTTAATTTTTGATTGGAGGTGAGAAGTGGTAATAATAATATATAAAACTGTAGTTCAAATACTCCTAGTTGTGCATATGGTTTTAAGTGAAGTACACATACAATCTCCCTTAAACCATTTGAATATATTAATCTTGCCAATATTGTACATAATGAATCAAAACTCACTCAGGGATTGTTCATAGGATTTAACTTATTATTATCAGGAGAGATTGCAAATAATGTGCATGTGGCTACAAATCATGATAGAAACGTAAGTAGAACGTATTTACCGGATATGTATAGTGGCCATAACTTCAGATTTATAGCGCTTTGCTTTCATTCAATTTGTTATTCTCACTTTATTACCATACATTTCCACGTAATAAAGGAATACAATCATATTATTGTACATGTCTAACAAAGTTTTTATTGCATTATATTCCTTCTATATTTTTACAATTATTTATGGTATATCAAATAAGAAAAAAAAATCAATGTTTTCCGGAATAGAGTGAAGAGTGATAAATGACATTGATTTTTTCGTTTTTTATAATTTTTTCAAGGAATTAAATTATTAAAATACGTAATTCTCAAAATATAATATTTCAACGAAAGTTACTTTTTGTGATTTGGTTAATGATAATGTAATATTTTTTTCTTTTTTAATTCAATTACAAAATAATACAAATAGCTTATATTTTATAATGTTTTTATTATTATTAAATAACTCTGAGGATGTAAAATAAATAAATAACGATGTTATCTTATTTATTTTTTCATATATATTACTATTA
This sequence comes from Aphrophora alni, assembly GCA_963513935.1. Taxonomy (NCBI): domain Eukaryota; kingdom Metazoa; phylum Arthropoda; class Insecta; order Hemiptera; family Aphrophoridae; genus Aphrophora; species Aphrophora alni. The sequence continues at coordinate 68,473,959 of OY740771.1, read as the reverse complement.
TGAGACCGGTAATGTCAGTTAATTATAGATGTGTAAGAAGGTTTTTGTTTTTCTAACTACTTAAATTTGTTTTATACATTAATAATTTTTAACAGAGGCGATACGTAATAACGGATATGTGACATTATAATAGTGCTTTTCATCCCATGACACTTTTAATACCCATAGATATATCACATAAATTATAATTTACATGTGTATAGGCAACGTTTTTAAATAAATTTCAAAAATTAAAATTTTATTATTTAACTGAAACTGAAAGACATAACTACTGACAAAAACAATACTACACTGAATCCTTAAGAACAGATATATCTTATTTATGCTATAGAAGGAGTGTTTTGTATATCTTTATAAATATACATTGTATGACTTCTTTAAATTCCCCATAGACATTTCCCCAAACATCCATAAGGATGTTTATGGAAATATTTCTAGCTGTTTTGTTATGGAAATATATACAGGTTTGTCTTTTGTGTGGAAAAGATATCACCATGTTGTCGTGTTATGGAAAATATTGAGGAACGCCTGGTTTTAAGTAACAATCTAGATATAGATATTAAAGTGGCAATAAATAACCAATTTAGGTATAATGCTAATTTAATGTTTTTTAAATTAATAAAAACTTCTTCGTATGCAAACACGATATGTTAATATTTAAAAAAAAAATAATAAAAATGTTTATTTTTGAAATTAAAACTTTGTAATAAGGTGGCAATATTTAATTATTACTACTGACTACATAAATGTATACGTATATAAACACAAATATCGTATAACTAATTATCCCAGTTATAATATTAACGGTTATTATTTTAATATAATATTACGTAACAATATGTAGTTATAAACATATCGCCAAGGCTCGTGTTGAAATCCAATTTATTTTAATTCATTTTACATAGAAATGTATGTTTTACCGTGAACTTGTAATTATGTAACGTGTTTTTCAGTGATATAAAAGTAGTTGATCTTGCTAGACACCTTCCACTATTCAAGGAAAACAAAATATCTACTATGGTGTTGGACATTACTAATAGTAGTCAATAGATGTCGCAATAGTAATTAATAACTATATATGTTATGTGGAACATTATCTCTTCTACATTATTGTTTTTAGTTTTTTAATTTTTCTACATACAAATCGACATTGATTTTAGTTCATGAAAATGAACGACTCTGATAAACTAATAGTTATTTTAATATTATTTGTAAGTCTATTTAACGTTTAGTGTGTTGTGGCGTTAACAGTTAAGCTACTTGATATTTTAGCTTATCTTTTGGCTTTTTATTTTCATTATAACCAAACATTTGAGAGTAAATACAATTTGAAGGAAATAACCAGATTTTTCCATAATAAGATCTAATGATTCTCATAAATGTAGATGAAATTTAACCTCTATATATCCTTAAAGGTCACTTCCATAAATATAACAAATCTAGAGTAAATTTATATAATCAACAAAAAAGTCTACGTAGCAGTTCAAGATGCCAACCTTCTTCAAATATAGTGTATATAAAGTAAAATGTAAATTTTACTAGTAAAATGTCAATTTTAGTAAAATGTCAATAATAACACCAAAATTGCAACCATTGAAATTTATTTAAAAAATAATTAACATAAAATATAAAATGCATTTTAACAGCCGTTATGAAAAACTAGATTCAACTCAAACTCTAATACTATTTTCAAATATTTTATTAGGGAACCAATATTAAACCATACTTTATCATTATATATATATATATATATATATATATATATATATATATATATATACAAATCTTACATATAGTTTGGTATATTTTCCGTTCTAAATAGTTAGGTTTGGAAGTAGTTGGCAATGAGTAAAGCCCACTTGTATTTTCTTTACATAAGTAGTATTATATACCCATTTGTGCCAGAATAAATAAGCAAATTTTATTTTGTCATGAAAATATAGATTTAAGCCATATGCGTTTATTTAACTCTTCATGTTTTAGTTTTTATGTATTATTAGCCCAAATTAATTGACTAATGTATGGAAAACCCGTAGGCCCATTTTGGATGTGTCTGAAAGAGAAAACAAATCATGCAATAAAATGTTGAATTTTTTATTGAATCGTAACTTTTAAGATGGTAAAATTTTACAGTCTAAATATCTTTTAAATTATCAAAAAATATAGATAGTCCAACTACGGAAATATTTCATAAAAGTCATGTAAGATTAAAGATTTTAGTATAATTTTGTATCTAGTTTCTAAATTACCTCCATAGTCTAATAAATATCCATTATCCATATCTGTTTTATAATTGCTATTTAGATTTTTTTGTAAATAGATAATGACTAAACATTTTTATATAATTTTCTATGATAAGTTTTTGAGAATGTTTATTTACTATTTATGTACTTTAGATATATTTCACATTAGAATAAGTAAAACGATATTTTATTTAAGTTAAATGTATGACAAAAATATTATATCTGAATAGAGGTTATAGATGTTGAGACTATTATTTTCCACAAAAAATTCGAACAAATATCCTGGAAGTATTACAATAATATTAAATAACATGAAAGGTAAATGAATGATTTTTTCCTAAAAAAATTTAAACGATTTTAATATAATTGTGCAGCATCGAAACTATATTTTTGATTTAAAAAATTGATGAAACTGAGTTGTAACTTTAGTTACAATAAAAAATAAAAAATCTATATGTAACTAAATACAGAACGGCAAACTTTCCCATTTTGTTCTAATTAATTCAAAATTTATTACATTTTTATGATAACCCTTATTAGTATGATCCAAAATTTAAACATGTTTGATTGTATTGTCGTTTTGGATTTCAATTGTAAATTTATTATTGAACATTTAAGTTTATACATTCATTACATTATCCAAGTGAAAATCAAATATTCTCTAGTCGTCGTAATAATACATGTTTCTTATTAGTTTTGAAGTTATATTAATAAGCTATTTAAATTAAAATTGATTTCATTCTTGCAAAACCATATTTGTATATCTTCAAACTTTCTTTTTTTTTTAAACAAAGAAAGTATTTATTATATAGCAGTTTATTTATATTTACAATTTATATGTCTTTATTTTACGTATTTGGCCTATTTTTTTTGTAAAATAGACATATTATTTTAGAGATGGAAATATAAAGCTTGGTTTTTCATTTCATGGATATTAATAAATAATATACTGTATTATGTTTGTTTATAAATTTAATAAAATATAAAAAATACTTATTTTTACTTTATTTGTGTATTTGTTATTCAATTCTGAAAGCTAAATTCTGTGGTAAATAAAAGTGTATTATTTTTTTTACATAAAAAGAAGCGTTTCAAGGAAGAAATTAAAATAACATTAGAAACTGTACAAAATTAAGTTTTTATATAATATTTTGTTTTTTCTGTTATAATTTAATCTATTAAATAATGAGTTATGCCTTTAAATGCATAGATAGAAGAAAAAGTCTCGCAAAATGGTGTATTGAAGAGCATAAAAGACGAAAAGTTTTATTTTGGTGGTGTCAGTTTAGAATTTGTTACTATGTGTTTACGTGGTACGTTCAAATTATGGAAATCGCTTACCTATTAAATCTGTGATAACAAGGACTATAATATAAAACTATCAGACATATGAAATATAGAATCATATCTTTAAAAAAAAATGTTAATAACCTATCTCCCAAAACAGTTTAAAAAAAAGTAAATATGTGTACAATTATACCTATTTATCTTTCCTTAGTCTCATAATGACAATGGTTGGTGTATGTGTCATTTAAAATAGTTAAAAAAAAAGTTAATAACCTATCCCCCAAGACAGTTTAAAGAAAAGTAAATATGTGTACAATTATACCTATTTATCTTTCCTTAGTCTCATAATGACAATGATTCGTGTATGTGTCATTTAAAATAGTAAAAAAAAAAAGTTAATAACCTATCCCCCAAAACAGTTTAAAAAAAAGTAAATATGTGTACAATTATACCTATTTATCTTTCCTTAGTCTCATAATGACAATTCTTGGTGTATGTGTCATTTAAAATAGTTGTCCATACTACTTGTAAACAGCAATATTTTACTAGTATTCACTACATTAAAGCTGTTTGTGCTAGTAACATTTCTGAACGATAAATAGCAACATACGGATTATTTTATCTGCCTATAACTAAAATTTAAAATGGCACTCGTACTATGCCTGCAAATTACCTTATATTTCATTGTATTATCTGGTTATTCCTCTGATTAATACAATGATCTCTCTTAGGTTTTAGTGTATGCAATAATATCGTGAAAATTAAAAAGTCTCGTCTTATGTTAATATTGTACTGTAAATATTTTACTTTTATTAGGATCATTAATAAATTTTAGTACACAAATAACAAATCCTTCACTTTGTCTGTGCTTTTGTGCAAATAACTTAGAAGTTTTGAAACTTAATAAATTCGACTTTTCCTACATTATATCAATGACAAACAAATGATACATTTTTGTTTCATTTTTCTTTTATGTACTTTAATGTAAAACATCCAGTTAGTATGAAAGGAATCAAAGGACAACTCCTGAGTTAAACATTATTCTAACAACCAATGTGCTTCTTTTCATTTCTGTTTTACGTTTGTTTTTTGTTAGTTTTATCAATGGAGAGTGAACAATCATTTCTACATGTTCCTTTCAACTCAAAGAAGATTTTAATAGCAAACTAATATTTAACCTTAGTTCATTAGTGTAAGTACATTAGTACTTTGAATGTGATTGAAGTTTCATTATTTTCCCTAGTATTTATGTTTATTATAATCTTTATTATTTTATGCTATTACAAACAAACATTTGAATATTAAAATAAACATGAAAGCTAAATCAAATATTATTTACATTCTATTCCAAACTGAGTTATTAATTATTATGATTTTTATTATTTATATAATATTTTAAACCGAGTTATGAATTATTATGCTTTATTATATAATAATGAAAGAATATGTAGTATTATGTTGTAATGTTGAATATGTTGTAATAAGAAAGTTGTATTTAAGTGAATAATCCTCATGTATCTAGGGACCAATACAACAAAATTGACATTCATGCATGTGCAACTAATAACTAAAATACCTTTAATATGTTTTGATGAAACAAATTGTTTCTTATATTTATTACATATTTTGAAGTTATTATATGAAATGGCAGCAAGTTCATCTATCTTCATTAATTTATTTTTGATAATTTGTATAAAAAACCAAGGTTTTTTTTTTCTTCAAATTATGCAACATTTATTAGATCCCAATTACTGTGAGTCTCTGACTATCGATCCCCCCCCCCCTAAAAATGCAAATTTATGCCCTCAGCCTGTTATTTATTTCACTTGACCAGCCATTTTTGACAGGTTTTTCAATTAACCTCTCAAATATATAAATATATAAAAATTTTCAATTAACCAAAGCTCTTTATAATATACCTAATTATTATTACTAATTTAGACTTACGTTAGGTTTTTATGTTTCACTTAGATTATCCCATAAGGCCAAAACACCATGGGCCTATTCCACTTTTTAGGTTAAAAATATTCCACTAATGAGCGTTAAAAATATTTTATATTTGAGCGATCGATCCAAATTCCGGAGGGTTCTTGCGATCAATCCAGAAAAGTTACTATCCACTCATTTTAGGTGGAGCAAGGACTACTAGAAAAAATACGATCCACGACTTCCTTGTTGATCGCTGAACTCACACTCTGTCCTGCCAATCTATATAAGCCTAGAAGGCGTTGGACCCCTAATACTCCATGTTAGGCAACTTATCATACTAAAGTTCCATGTGATGCGGGCATCTATGTCACCCCCTCCAGGGAAAAAAAATTAAATCTACACGCTAAAGCGGGGTAATGATTTGATAAGGGAACATCAGAGTACCCAACAAGTTTTAAATAATAAAGTAGTGCCCGGTAGGACATAAGACAAAATACTACTAACGAATGGAAACGTTAGAGAACGAAGGGACAGAACTGAATTAAATAATTTTGCAAGCTGCAATTTACGATCTGGACACACCTATATCACCATATAGGCTATCGAACATCAATCGGTTATCTGAACATAATGTAAAACATTTGATTTAAGTAATCATTTTTTTTTTTTTTAATACATGAAGTGGCAGGAAATTGAGTAAAAGGATGCTAGCCAAATATTGCGTGTAAATGAAAGAGAAAAAAATACTATGTTCAAAAATTTATATAGTATAAAGAGGATCTTATAAACCCAAATTCTGGGTTAATGGCTAAAATGGATCTATGAAGAAATAAATTCTGCTTTACATGTTTTTGGGTCGGGAATTTAAAGATTAAAATCAAATCAATCTTCAGTTCTGCCTATCCGTATATGACTGAAATTCCATAAATTAGTAAATATATATATATATATATATATATATATATATATACAATATATAAATATCCAAATTTGACTACAGACAGACAGAACTTGAATGTATTTAGCAGTGATTTACTTGTATAGATGTAACGAATCCAAAGCCCTAAACTCAATAAGATAGAGTCATAAACTACATCAATAACTCTCCTTAAAATGTTTCACTGTGCTCTTAGTGAACATTCTATCGGAGACGTGTTTTAAAAGAGATATCAAATAAAACTGAAAATCACATTTAGTAATCTAAGTTTGAATTGTATCCGAACAGATGAGAAAAATACGTATGTTTATCACATATATACGTGTATATCCGGCCTATATTGTAAAAGTTTATTATACAACTGTAAAAAGGAATGGTTATGACCCAAACTGAACTTTATAAACATAAATCGTTAGCACTCAAGTTTAGTTGGACTTTGATTTTCCTGTATTTGCTTGGGAATGTGAGTTTTGGAGAGAATGTGTAATCACTGAGAGTGCTTTTAGGTGTTAAAAGGATTATTGATTGTTCTAGACATCTACCAGTTTTCTGTAAAAACAAATTATCTACAATGTTGTCAAACATTACCAACAAAGCTGAACGTAGTGTTATAACAATAATAAAGTAGAAATATATTATTTTAATGTTTTATAGTAAGGTATATTTTACTCTATGTATTTTTTAATACAATAAATTATGTTTTAAATATTATGTGTTTACAAAATGAAAAGATTATGGACCATTACGTTTTACGTTGGGCAGTGTCTGCACTTAACAATAGATTTATTAATATGGTAAGGTTGAATATATTATCAGCAGATTACTTAGTGTTTTAAAAACTCTGTATGCAATTTCAAAACAGACTTTTATGTTTTTGATATAGAAACTCATTATATCTGTGTGTGGAACATTTTTAAATAACTAATAACTACTTTAAATATTACGCTGATGTCTAAGTTTCTCCAAATGATATGCGACTCTACGTGTAAGCTTTTTCATCGCAAAATTAATTCTTCATATTAAACCATTAAAGTGTATTTAAGAAAGCTAAACTGTTTATAATAAATATTGACGGAAGAATTGTTGCTGCACGCAACTCATTTCTCCGTACATTTTGATGGAATATAAATGTTATTATTTTTTTTCAAAATATACCCTTTTTTATGGTACATCACTATACTGAGTGAGTTTTATGTCCTGGCACACTTGGATATAATTTAAACGGCCTGAGATATCAATGTGAGACCTTGACCATGCCTATTTTACCATGGTTTTTTACTTTTTTCAGGTTGTTAAACATTTTGCACCCCTGTTCTAAATGGGGGTAAAGGAAGGCAACTAAGATTTTCAAATGCAAATCTCTATCACGTTACCGCTCATTTTAAAAGAAATCAAATGGTGCAAACTATAGGTCTCTACGTTGCATTTAACAGAGTAAAAGTTACAATAATAAAGCAATTTATTTCCTTGCCCTTTTGTTAGTTACACAAGCCAACATGCTTTGGAATTTCCAATGTTTTTATCTTACCATTTTCTACAATCTACTTTGGACTTTCTTTTGTGTCCTACTGACTTGCATCAGTTCATAGCTTAGGTTGTCATTAACAATTTCAGTTCAAGTTTACTTTTCTGGCAAATAGTGTTAGTTATTTTATTGAAGTTAAAACTTCTTTAGGCGCGTTAAGCACTAGTTGATGTTAGTAAATTAAATAAACAGAATTGTTTTCACTTCTGACGGCAGTCCAACGACTTCATAGTTTTTTTTTCTATTATGGAAGGTTCTGATTTTGAAATATTGATTAGAGGTTATGAGATCATACAGTAAAGTAGCAGACTAATTCAATGAGGACTTTCTGAACCGAATCAATCCCATAACGAGGTTTACGGTGGCAAGAATTATTCAACGGTTTAATGAGACACATTCTTTAAAAGACAGACCCAAGCCAGGAAGGGCTCATTCAATTGATGAAGAAAAATCATTAGATGTTATGCAGTCCTTTGTTGAAAATCCACACTTATCTACGAGAAGAGCTGCTTTGGAGCACAATATCAGCCAATCTTCGGTATGAAAAATTCTTAAAGGTAATCAATTCAAAATTGTTTTATAATAAATTAAATATAATTACAGTAACATCCGTAATTTCTGCCACTCAGAGATTAAATTTTGTAATTAAAACCTACGTATTACATCAATCATTTTTGTTGGGAAGTTTAACATTCATATTTTTTCCAAAACCACATGTATAGTATTAACTTTATTTAAACACAATTACTATTTTTTCCAAGCCATTGAGATAAACGAGTATGTTTTATTGACTCTAAAAAACGTATAGTTGCCACGAATCCAAGATAGCAAAAGTCTAAGATTGAGAATTCTGCAAATATATATTACGCCTCTCCCGATGAGGTATCCATAATTCTCATGTAGTTCTAAAAAAATAGTTTTGATTAATTATTTTTGTCAAATTTTTTAACATCTGCCGAGACGGTTTTAACTATTCTCTTGAGTTAATAGCCTTTCGGTTTACAGAGGTAAAAATAATTATGAGAATTTAAATTTAAATTTGTGGAATATTGTTTACAAAGCCGAACTTAAACGATAGTTATTGATACGTGAACATTTAAAACCAGGAACACATTCCACTCAGTTACATTTTAGTTATAATATCCGGAATATAACTAATGAGTAGTCACGGGACTATCTCTAATTAAAGAAGAATAAACTTTGAGGACGGTCGAAATTAACTATAATGATCGTGTTGCCTTACTGGACTGGTACAATAATTAAATAAATTATCTTAATTCTACATCTCACAGTCACGTGTTATGTATTTCTTTCACATAGCGATCATTTAGCCTCTTCCCTCAGACATTATCAAACTTTATTATTTCTTGCAACTTGATATGAGTTTATATATATATATATATATATATATATATATATATATATATATATATATATATATATAACATTAACTGAACTACACTAATGCACAAACTAAAACACAAAACGTTCTTATATATTAAAACAAAAATAATAAATTTATATACACGTATGCATTTGGTCGTGGTTAAGATATAATTGTATATAAAGGATCAAATAAGTGAGTTATACCATGTATTGAAGCTTTTTATTTTGAATTATTTTATCAACAAAATTGTTGTTTGACTGGATTTGTTTTTTTTATTTGACAAAGCACTATGATCAATTTCTATGCGTTTATTAAATTTTAAATTCTTCTTAAACTTTCATACTTAGTCCTTTTTAAAATATTTGTACAAAATTTGTATATTATTGTTGATACCCGTGTTACTGTGTCCGGTTTCAATGATATGCCCTGCAAAATTTGTAATTTTTATCTTATCATTCTCATTTTCCTTTAAACCAAACTATGTTTTTTCGGAGCCTGTTGCTCCTACGAAATCGTCATAATAGATTTTGAAGATCCCTGTTATATTGTCATGATTATTGACTTTTTTCTTCTAAACAATAAGTTTTTCTTCTGAACTCATGTAACTTCTGAACATTAGTTTTGAGACGTAAATAAAAATAAAACCATTATTAATAAACCGATATATTTAATGCCTAGATATATATATATATATATATATATATATATATATAAATATATATATATATATATATATATATTCTAACAACTCGCATATTATTGTACTAAAGATAATATTTATATTAGATTAATTTTTTAGTAAATCATTCAAAATTGAGCAAATAGCAAACTTTATTATAAATTATACAATTAAAAGAGTTATCTTGCACAAAATTTTCACGAAATCATAAAATAAATAAATATTAAACAAGCTAAATTATCCATCATGATTATTTTAATAGGAAAAAAGTATTAATGAAATTAAATAAGGTGTGCAATAAAAGCGTCCCCCAACCTTAACATTTGTTTGAACTTAAATCGTGCCAAACCCTTATTTATGTTAAGTATAATCATCTGAAAACGATTTCATTATAAGTTGAAATATCCGCCTCTCCAAAAAGTTAGGGGAAATTAAAAATATCGAAATGTGAAACTTCATACTTTTACATATCAAATTAAAGGCTTTGACATAATATATTTTTGGCATTCAAGATTGACTCTTTCGACGACTATAAATAAACTGCTGCTGCAGAATGTATTTCATGTTTTTAAATATCCATATAAATCTTATACCAGAAGTTTAAGAGTTGTAATTTAGTATAAAAGAACTCAATGAAATTACTGTAAAGACAAGATTTTCTATTTGTACCAGGTTAGACAAATTGTAATATATATATATATATATATATAATGTATAATTATTATATATACATTAGCGGAAATATTAAACACATTTAAGTTTAAGTAATTGATTTATCTATGTGTACTTAATAAGAAGATTTACTATAATATACTGCTAGTGTAAAAATATAACCGGATTTTTTGTTGGAAGACATTTAGTTAATAATCAAAACTGTTTAATAGCCTATCCTTATTTTACGAGATAACTTTCTTTGGTGATATTGAAATTGGTTTAATCTACGCATACAAATCCGCTTAACAAATATCTTATTTACCCGGTAATTGCCTTCATTGTGCAATACAAACCGATTAGTGGCATTTACATAATCCTCGTTCAATTCCTCCAAAGCATTTTATACATAGAATTCTCCTTTTCCCCTCATATAAATATACGTTTAAAGTTAATTATTATAATAATAAGTAATTTGTCTTGTAATTAGTTTAAATTTTGGTTTTCAGTTAGATCTTAATTGTGATTTTTAGTTTAAAAAATAAACAGTCAATATATTATTGCCGTCGTTAGTATAACGTGTAGCAAATAGTTAAACAATCTACGATAATATTTTTTACTAAATATTATGATAACCGATTAAAGGATTGTTCTGGAATTTAAAAGGTAGAAATATCTGTTAATAATGTACACCTTAAACAGTACGCAAAGCTCGGGTAAGAGAAGGGGATACAATAAAATCAACTCTATGTAATTACATGCAAATAATATGTGAGTAAATAATTTAGAGAGATATTTTAACATTAGTAAATACTACTATATGTAGAATAATTTGGCTGTACTAATAATAATAATTAATATAAATAGTAAATTAAAAAAGGTCAAAATTTATATAATTCCTTATTATTATCTACAATATTGCATTATCCAAGCGAGTAGTTCATTTTATCTATAAATGGGTTCATGTTTAAGAAATAATACACTACTATTAACAATTACATCGAACTCTATTAGTATTTCTGTTAGACACATATCATGCATGATTCATGTATTGATAATTGTTAAAATACTTATAATATTAATCATAATTTTTTGTGCGGCTTCTAACGTTGCCAAAGAAATAGCACTTATGACGTATTTGCAATAACTCGTAACTTTTTTCCTTTAAGAATTTACTTTTCTCTTGGTAATATTTTTACAAATAGATTAATATCTAATTTGATTTTCCTCAATAATTTCATCAATTACGAATATTCCAAATTTTGATGCAATTTGTAAACTTAATCATTATTGTGTTTATTTTATGGAGCTAAGATTATTATTTTATATAATGATGAAAATGCCAGTAGTAATTAATACAATACTCCTATTACTAGCTACAAAATGAAGTATTAGTGCCGCACTCTTTATTACTCTGATTATGAAATCATAACTAATTATTTGAATACTCTAATCATTGTTTTTGCTTAATGTTATTCAGTAACACATTGTTCAACACCTTTTCCTCTACCTCTGGACAAATCAATTGTTTACTCTTATTTTATATTTAATAAAATTTATACTACATTTCATTGAAGATTAACGTTATTGCTTACATTTTAATTTCGCACTAAATTTTGGATATTGTCCGAGCCCGATTTCTAGATATAAACTATTTTAAGTCTTGACTCTGCCGGAAATGAAAGTGTTGGCGGTGTAGTCGTAATCTACTGAAATTTTTTGACCATTAATAATTGGTGTATAAATATGATTTATATAAATACGTTTCATCTTTAACGACAACATACATTTGGACACATAAAAAAACTTACATGGACTAGTTGTCAAATAATTTTATTTTATTTTATTTTTTTTTTTTAAGAAAGCAAATAGAAATTGAATTTTTATTAACCTCGTGTTCAAACATTTTGTTGGTTCCGAATCCTGTATCCAGGCTCATATACTGAAACGCATTTTAAATTTGTTTTCAAAATGTTAGTTTTTAAATTTTAATCGAATTGAAAAACGAGTGTAAGCTGTGAGTTTAATCGGCTAAGTTAAGCTGAAGATACCTATGTGCATAACTGATGTTTGTAAAAATTGTTGGTATTATATTTTTGATTCTTTAAATTAATAGTAAAATAAAAAAATGTTTGTAAAACATATTTTGCCCTATATTTTAAATATCTAAAACTCCTATAAAGGTCCAGCTTTTCTTGAACACTCTGTTCTCTAAAAGGTAAACATGATTAAAACTAAAATATTAATAAATATAATGTTTTTTTAAATGACATATATCACCTTGGAAGTGTAAACTATTTGCAAACATCTCCGATAAAAATATGAAGTAGTTTTTTTTTTTTTTTTTTTTTCAATAGAAAAATAAGTAAATTCATCAACTCAACTCACTGTTGTATTTTCAGAGTCATATCATATTAAACTAGTAATGACCTTAATTATAATTGTCACATCGTTAACAAAATCTTATTTATGAATAGATGATTGCAATTTCTGGCCCGAAAATACTGTAGTTAATTTGTAGATTCGAGATCCTTTTTTTTCATCTCATTTCTTTAATCGTTTTTTCAAATAAAATCATTTAGTACCTACAAAATCATTTAAATTGATAATTACTTTTGTTTACAGTTATTATATATCAACAATAATCTAAGATTATTATCGGCAATATTGAAGTACTTAACATTTTATATTCTATTACTAATGAAACGATAATAATATATTAAAATAAGTTAAGTGCTTTACAATTTTACGTATATCAAATGTTAGTAAACATATTAATTAAACAATATAAGAGATTCCGTTGTTATAAAGATACGTATTACAAGATTTGCATTTTCCACTCCCTATTTGGTTTAAAATACGTAACATAAAATGAAATAATGAAGAATGTTTGTTTACATAACGTTTAAGATTAGATTTTATATGAAATACGTTTTCATTTATTGGCATAATAAACATATTCGTATGTATATAGTGATATGCTCTTCTCGTGACAACAATTATTAGGAGAAGATAGTTTAAAGAACCGAACCTAATCGAGAATAAAAATATTGGAAACATTCGAATTTGGTAGCTAACAAATAATCTTAAACATATCGTGTTTGCAAAATTGACTTTAATAATAGTTAATATTATTTCTACAGTAGTTAAAAGATAATATTTACCTAAGTAATTTCATAGATGTACACTTCTTTTGACAAGTACCAAGTACCATAATGTGTTGTTGTTGCAACTTTAACTTCGTAATAAGAAAGATTGGAATTTTATACGTTTAATACTACAGATTTTAAGTTATTCTATTTTATTCATTGACAGTTATTATGTTTAAAGATTATATATATATATATATATATATATATATATATATATATATATATATATATATATATATATATATATAGATTTTGGATAGTTATAAACTATTTATTGTTCACCTAAAGTAACATAAAAGTAATTTTAATTATATTTGTATATTGAACAGGTTTTAGGTAATAATACATTTAAGCACGTCGTCAAAGCAAAACAAGTTCAACAAATCCTAACATAACAGAGAAAAGCACTCCCACTGATTACACAATCCTAACATTTATAGCGCGAAAAACACTCAAAAACCATAAGTGGCCTTCTATTGCTTTAACGGGCAGTGCCTTTAAATGTGCCTTTAAAAATCATAATATTGTTTTCATATGATAAGAGAATTATTTCATTTTTAAAATTTAGGAACGTGAACGAATATATCACTGGAAATTATTAAAATATATATTCATTTGTTAAATGTTCTTAAATATTGTTGAAATATTTGTTGTTTTGTAAGTGCAAAAACGTTGTAAATAAGAAAGATTTATTTAGCATTAAAGCCTTATTAGTTCTCAATAAAACAGTTTGAACAAAACATCTTATAAACCATGTGATAAAAGTTTGGAACTATTAAAATTATCTTGATTGATACCATTATTTATATTACAACTTTATCCTTGACTAATCATATATTCAATAAACTCAGTCACCCAAATCCAATTTATACACAGTTTTACTAATGTTCGTTACGGTGTAGATATGAACAACTAAATTGTGCCGGCAGGGAGAAAATGACCCAATTTGCATCGTTTGTTTTCTACTACACCCTTATAACACATTTCTTAGAAATGTACAGGAGTAACTGAAAAATGTATTTCAAAAAGTACACAGAAAATTGATATCATTACACACAATCAAAATATACCAATCTTAACGTAACTTCATTTATTATTTTTTTCCATTTTGGGTAAAACAATATTTGTATATCAATATATTTTCTCTGCTCTTAGTTTATGTAGACCTAATGGTGCTTACGTGTGAATAATGAAGCAAATATTACATACCGTATATCAGAGTGTCATTGATCTATTATTATTTATGTTTTGTAAATTGGCCCTTACTAATGCCAATGCTAATTTATTCACGTTTTTTTTCATCGGGTGAAATAATTTCAAAAATTCGCCAAAAATAGAAATTCTATCCCAATCATAAAGTGATCGACAGCTTTTTTTTAGGAAAAGGTCCAAATTAATCATATATGTAACTAAAAATTTGATTATTGCAAATTTGTAAAAGTTATAAGCTCAGGAAGCAAAAATTTTCAAAAGCGGAAATTTTTTTTCTAAATTCAGGCCTAAATAAATACTATAAAAATGTATAGGCCAGGTTATACAAAATACACAAAAGTTTCATAATTTAGTTGTGAATAGAAATATGTAAAAACTTTTACCAATTTCAAAGTAGTTTTTATGAAATAGATTTTTTTATGTCCGTACTACACAACGGCACTAAAATTTAGCCTATTTTGAAACATCAATCTAAAATGTATCCTTTACCCAAAAATGAAATTTTATATACCAAATTGTAGAGAATAAATCATAAAATAGAACTGTAAACTTGAACATTTTATATAACTTACCATTTTGTAATCAGAAATTACGAAACGAAAGAAAAGGCATTTTTGTTATCACCCAACATACAAACATAACCTACACCGTTACTAAATAAACCTTTTATAAAACTAATTTCACTAAACAAACACAATAACAAACACTACACTTATTTATTTATATTTAAAACACAATTTCATAAACGTTATTCACTATAAATCATAAAAATAATATTCAATTCAGATCAAACAAACTTCTAACCTAAACGTGGTTTTAGATACAAAAATGGCGGATGACTTTCAACCGTAAAAAAGCAAGGTTTGACGGTGAATTGCTGCCAACTCATTAGAGCTAAATATAAAACACCAAATACCAAAGGAATCAGTGTAGCTTTATCTACAAAACCGTGTAAAAAGAATTTTGGAAACACTTCATCTGTGAGAAACATATCGACTTCCAAAGAAGCTTGCTAATTGGTTGAAATCTTGGCCAATAGCAAGGCTTTACGCGATCGTATAGAATAGGCAAACCGTAAACGTAATCTTAGATTTGAAAGCAGTGGTAGAGAGATCGAAATGCAAGCTTTTTATTTGTGTAAATATCATTGTCCTAAAGTCGGTGTGTATAACTGGTAAAGGTCCTGAAAGTTGACGAAATTCAAGTGTTTCGTCGTCCAGTTTGACGCTTGGAGCAGCTGTTTACAGTTATGCAATTACTCCATCGATCATTAGACGTGTTAATATTCATTTTAGAAACATATGGTAAATACAAAGATTAAAGTTTGAAAAGTGTCCTTTCCAACGGTATAAATTTTATTAAGATTTGATGACAATTAGTGGGTCAAATATTAGAATGTATTAGTACTGCACGCTACTGGTCAAACTACTTCAGAATTCTGAAGTAGTGCCTAGTGAAGGGTTTTATTACAAAAGTGTGACTCTCTTTCTTCAAAATGTACATAAAAAAGTCAAATTTGTCATAATAACACATATAAATACTAAACAATTAGAATATATAAGGATTCTCGAGAACCTGAAGTAAAACACAGAAAATATATTACTTTACAACACTAAGGAAATGAGTTTAATGACATTTTTTGTTTATTTTTCCTTACTTAAAGCGATATGCATTATTTAATATAAACTTTACATTCAACAAATAATTGGAAATAATAATATTTAACAATAAAAATTCAAATGATGTAGTCCTTATTTAAAATATTTGGGATTTAACCTAAAATAATGTTTGAAGAAAACAATACGATTCCTATAGGTAATTAATTTCAGATATCTAATTATAACTCTAGTGATAAATTTATTATTGTTGTTAATTTTTTTTTCAACTTAACCATCTAATATTGATGAAATTTTTACTAGTTACTGATGAGAATTTTCATTTATTTAATCCATATATGTGTTGTTCTAAATAAACAAAACAATATTAAATCGTTGAAATCATCTCTATGATTTTGGACTAATGACGAATATAAATAATATAAACACCCCCCCCCCCAAATAGAAAATTGCTGGAACAATGGTTTATCTAACTCTATTGTTAGTTATTCATCCACTAAGATTTGTTTAAATTCTACTATGGTTCATGATCAGATTTAAGAATATAAATTAGAAGAACAATTACATTCCATGTAAAAAATGTTTTACATCCTTTATCAAATTAGTTAGATATTTCCTGAATTATTATCTACAATTTGATGATTCCTAATTGATTGTCACCAAATCTATATCATTATCTAGAAATATATTTTTCTCATAACAAAATTATAAAGCCACAATGAACCAAACATAAACCGTATTTTAAACTTACAATAAATTGTTTTTAAATATTTAATGATTTTTTTAAGTAATATAATTCAATCTCATGGTCCTCATTTGTTATTAATTGTTATTACTGCGCAATTTATTACTGTTTCTATGACATAAGCGGATATGGTCTTACTCTCTCGCTTTGTAGATAGAACTTAATTTCATCCCAATTGTTTAATGTTGATTTAAATTAAACAGATAAAGAAGGAAAATATATGAATATGTATAGGATATTAAATTTGTAATTGTAAAGAATTGCATACGAAGGTCCTATCCTTTATAAAATTTGTAAATGTTTAAAAAAACAGCAAACTAAAATAACATTACTTCCACTTGTATGTTTTAATTTGAATACCTTTAATTAGTAACATTTTTTGGTATTTCATAAAACATTTTTTCCCTGAGGTGTAGATTAAATTGCACATTAAATGTATTTAATGTATGTTTTGTATCTTTCTCCCACAATCTGAGGTGATATCAAGGGTAATCTGTGTAATACTTGTTAATAAGAAAAGTTTTTCCAAACATTTTAGGAAATATTAGTTATTAATAAGTGGTTATCATCGTTTGCAAGTAAGAGGTTTTAAGTACTGTGAATTAATGTTTCGTGTTAAACTTCCCAAATTACCATTTAAAAGCTTACAGTTGTAAATAACTGTGAACAATATAAAATTTAATTTACGTGAATTACGACTTTATTTCACGGAAGAAACTCTAAGCGTAAAATAAACCTAATTGAAAGAGCCAGGACTTGAATGTAATATTAAACATTTACAGCCTCCCTTTCGTAGTTTGTAAAGTGGTAACTTATACCGCCCTTAGTTAAGGGGTTGAAACACATTTACATAATTACTTGAGTACTTCCTATCGTATTTTAATACAGTTTAATATATCAGCTAAACGAAAGTGACGTATCACTAATTCGTAAAACGAATTATTCCTGAAGTTATTCACAGTTCTTGAATTGCGTGTACGTAAATAGGATACAGAACTATATTATATAGAACATGCAAATAATTCTATTTTCAAGGTTACTCGAATATCTTTACTGATGGAACTTATAATTCATTAGTAGTATTAAGTTTGCAGAAAAACTGATTACGATTTTCTAAAAAGATATTTATTTATATGAAATAATTTCACGCGTGAATATGTTTAATATTCAATACTTTTATATTGTGCCATATCTGATTCCCCCAACTATCAGAGTATATAATAACATATAAAAAAATACAACAAACGTATTGCCTTTTATTTACATTTGTCAATAATACCTATGCGAATCTTATTGAATAGTACTTCCTTACAACTATTTCTTCGTCACAAACATAATCATCAAATTAATTCAGCACACAAATACATTACACATACAAAACAAATTACATCAATTATAAATTTATATTAAAAAGATTCCATTATGATTTTATCAACTAGTATTTTAATTTTTCTTCATAAAGATGTCCTATCTTATTTGTCAATGTATAATCTTCCAATTGAATGAAGGACTGACCAGTATTTAATTCTACCTATTCAATTTATTTATTCATTTATTTTTTTAATTGCCGACTGCATTGTGTTACTCTTCCAGCTTATTGCTAACATCGTCTCTATTCTTTTGAATGCCATCACTGTTGTACCGTCGGAGACATTCTATAGTGGTTATAGTCTTACTCTCTGGTTGAGTTATGCACTGTTGTGTATTATTAAGAGATGCCCTTGTGATAAGACTGAATGAATTTCATTCAACTCAGGATAATGACTTTTAATATTTAAGTTAATCTTTCGGTCTTCTAAATATTATTTCAGAAGTGGATAAAAATCATTGTTTATTCTTACGTCATTTTACACTGAGATCCTGATTATCTTCTTTTTTTTTAATTTCACAAGTTTTTGCGAATTTGTATTTCCATGACTTTCCTAAATTAAATTTTATCATCTTATTGACATCATGTATTCTAATTACTGGTTTTAAAACCAAAATGATGATTTAGTATTAGTTTGTGAATCAGTTTTAGCCTATCAATCATACGCTATCAAACGATATTACTAGAAGTAGAGATATTGGTATATAATTTTTATTTCATTATGACGCTTAACATTATTCGTTCTAATTGTTACCTCAGCAAGCTTCAACCGAATAAGAACATATCTTAGTGTAATAGCTGCATTAACATGTTGCAAAAGGTTTACTATTTCTACTTCTTCAGACAGCTCTTTAATTATTTTTACTCTTATAAGTAAAATCCTACCGAAATATGAACATTTAGTTCACACTTTATTAGTATTTAAGTTGTTTTAAAGTCGAGGAAAAGAAAAGGCGGATAGTTATTTTTACAATATTTGACGGATTTTTTTTTACATTTGTACACACTATTTTGTTTGTTAAATGACTGAATAACCTTTTGATATATGGAATAACATTCGACTGTTAAATGATTTTAATCCAAGTAGATAATTAAACAGTATTCTAAGTTTCAAATAAAAGATTAAAAACTCTTATATACGATGAACTTTGTTGATCAAAATGTAAAATTTAATTGTACATATTAGTAAAGTTACTTCTATTTTATCAGTATATTTGATCACTTTCGGTCTCATAATAAATTGAAACGTAAAAGCATAACTGCGTGAATTATATGTTTTTATATCAGGAGAGAAATTCATTTTATTTACAGGTTCAGTTTGAAATATCTGTGAATTTAATTTGAATTTCATGTAAAAAGTTCATATTGATATCCGATGCGAATGTTTAAGGTAAAAAAGTATTCTTGTTCAAATCAGGATAATTGTCTTATAATTTGTAACACAGCTTTATCAGTATGACAACAGGAAACAAAAACTTATAATGAACAAATTACATTTAATTTTTTGTACCTAAAACAATCATTAAATAAATTATAATAATAGACGAAGTTAAATAAGACAATCTTGTGTATTTCTTAATTCATTATATGGTTTTAAATAAATATATTTCATTATAACTTTCTTAAATTTGAAAAAAAATATTTGAAAATAATTTATTATTGTCCTAAAAGAGAATATATTGACATCATATTTATCTTTGGGTTCTTAATAATTTTAAGATTTGTTAAATCCTAATTAACTTACAAGTTATGAATGAAATAAATAGTTAAAAAAGACACAATTTATCGGTGTCACAAAACCTTGTCCAGTAGTAGTAGACATTTGAGTAAACAAATTACTGAGATTAGTTCTAAGATTAGTCCCCTTGGGGGTTAGGCTTAGTTTACCGAAGGCTGGGTTACGTTACATTAGATGTGATATATAGCGTACAGTGTCACAGAGCACTGTTATCTTTCTGTGAACATTAATTTAGGGTTTAATGTAAAATACTTACAGCTTTATCTGTGGATTACAGGTAGAACCTCCTTCAGTGTAACAGTTTCTTTGTAGAGCACAATAATCAGACAGCTGTCAACTTCTATTTAAACAGCCTCTAACTTGTATTTAACTTTAGTTAATTTGACACGTTGATGAAATAAAACGAACCGAATTAATAAGTAGTGTGACTTCTATAGCGCTATATAGATGTGTTATGTATATAATTCTAAAGAATTATTAGGTATTACAACCAAATCACCATATTCTGAAAACTTGCTTTAGTTATGTATGTCAGTATATATTTGAAATTCTTTATTAAAAAAAAAGACTATAATAAATAATCTTCCAAATTTTAAAATACAGACAGAAAGAACTAGAGTGATGTTTTTCCTTTTATTTTTTCCTGCCGATATTATTTATATAGACCCAATCCCTTATATTGTTAAGTACTATGTTTTTTCTTATAAGATTACTTTAATGCACGTGTTAATCTTAAATTTGTAGACACGTCTTCAGGTGGACAGTAGTGAGAAGGTGTCACAATAGCTAGTAAGTCATACTATTTATATCCTTTGAAAAATTTGCACTACATAAAATATATTTAGACTAGGAGATATGTTTCATTAAACAGTATAAATTTATATGCAAATACCTGTAATAGTGACAAAGAACTGTACAATATCTTATTTATACATACTTTGTACAGCATTAAATAAAATCTTACAAATATGGTGAAACTAGTAGGCCTACTTAAAGTGACAATACTGTAATTATAATATATGAACAAGAGTAAACTCTTTAGTTTCAAATTATAGAAACTTGTCCTAAATCTGGTTTTTTTCTCATGTAATTATTATTGACTTTAAAAAATCACAATATTTTCATGGTTTTTCCTGTATTTTATTAAGTAATTATTCAGCATGTAAAACACCTAGTTGAAACTATATGTTGTGAAATTATGTAAAATTGACTTTATACTATTAAATTAGCTATTAACTATCCGTAATAATAAATAAATAATAAATCTTTCTTACTACTAGATCCCTGCTGAATAGTTCACTCTTATATATCGGTAGTACAACAGTCAGTTCAATGAGTAAGTAATCATCCCCACCTGCTACAGGCACACAAAACCTGCTGACAGTTGACTTTTCAACTGCAATATATCATACTTATTTAGACTTGCATAACATTATATAATAATGTAATTTGAATAAAATTTATTTCAATAGAATGTTATTGTTTTAATGTTTTCTCTCTCTGACTGCAAACAATACAACAACAAAACTTCACAAGTGTTACGTAGTTCCCTCGAGATGCAAAGCACAATACTAAATTACTAATTTCTGTATATTTATAATTATTTTCAAAAAAAGGCTAAGCCTTCGAGGTGAACAAATATGCTAGTCTTATAAATCAAGGCAATTGTATAGGTGGTCTATGAATTAAAGTATTAAATTAATACCTACCTGTTTATAAGGTAACTACTAGCATTTTATATTTTTTTCTAAAATATAATGTTAGATCATTTGTACTTTCTAAAGTAAGGTCTGATAAACGTATTTGTAAAACAATCTAACATCAACGTTTTCCTTTCGTTTATTGATACAAGATTGGTTCTAAAATGTGTTAATAAGGAGGAACTTTGGAAAACAAAGAGCATATTAATTTTGTTCTTCGTGGTAAATATAGCTATTCTGATAAAATTGTCATAATGTTATATTAAATACGAATTATATTTCATTTGATTTACCCTATTATTTGAGGTATTAAAAATATTCTTAGACCTATACATTAAGTATATTTATTATACATTTATCAAAGATATAATTGATGTTGTTTTTTATTAAGGTTAAAATGATGCTGCTGAAAAAACTGGCCTGAGGTTTTTTTAATAGGAAGTAAGTTTTTTTTTTATTTACCCTGTTTATAAACGTACAAAAACGTTATGAAATAGGTATTACTAATAAATAAACAACTCAAAATATAATGTTTTTAACAAAATGTAATTCTATGTGAATAAGTTTTTATTAAATTTGATTAGTTTCGATAGGAAAAATTTCATATTTAAAAGAAGATTAAGTATAAAAGTTTTGTATGCTTTATTATAAAACAAAAAAAATATTCCATCATTCCTGATTAATTGCAATGTGATTACTTCACGTTTACAATTTAATATCCGTAGTCAACGTTTCCTCCTGGCCGAGTTTCCTCATTATAGTCAATGGGGAAAAAATAATTTTGATCACGGTTTTTCCTTGCGATCGGTGAAGCAATTTGTAGTAAAAAAAATAGTTGGGGGGACAAGTTATTTCGTACAAAAAGTTTGTTGAATAACCATGGTTTATTAAGTCAACACAGGTGTGAGCTAAGTATAGTTATACAGATATACGGGTGATGTTTTATTATTAGATTTATTTTATATAAGTGTAAATATATATGGTACTTTGTGAAATTTGATATTAGGGCAAAAAAAAATCCCAAGTTTCACATTGAGTTTATTTTATATGAAATTTGGTCCTTAGATATTTTTGGAATTTAAATTATTAATAAATTATTGAGAGTAAAAATTCATGAAACCATCATGGTCAAATAATTTTAATAAACGCTTAGGTTCTTATAAATTTTTTACTGAGAGCATTTACAAAATTAAACTTGGATTCACCGTATTAATGAAACATTAATACAAACTACAAAGGCAATTTACTAAAAGAGAAACAAAATACTTCCTTATGTTAGCAATATCACTTAAACAAAAATATTTACAAAATATAAAACTGTCATATAGGACATTTGACATGAAGTAAGAGATCTATAATAACTAGTTTAAATTACCAATTGAACTATAAATAAAATAATGGGGAAATCATTTTATTTTTTCTTTAAACTTTAAACAAACTATTTTCAAAAGAAGATAAACCAAATTGGACAATTTTCAAAATAAAAATAGGGAAGATAATTTAATAATTATTTTTCAATTATTAAATGGCGTTGTGATATCTTTCGTTACTTTTTTAAATATTCCTAATTTATACCAGAATAAACATTTACGTAACTAGTTACGTGAACACGTAAGCACTGTTGGATTTATGTACCGATAAACTCCATTATTTTTTATAAGGATAAATTAAAATTTGTTGTGTATATGATACAGTTTGTATGATATATTTTCCTCTTTTCCAGTCATTTGTATTTTCTTAAGTATAAAGTACTTTTGTTTGAAAACAGATACAATGTTATTTTTATAGAATTTATAAATTTTAATCAATATGAGTAGAATATTCAAAGTAACTATTATTATTGTGTATGTCATTAAGTTATGATTTTGCGTTTCTTAATGTTACACCGCTGGTACGCTGACCACTGGCAAACATATCACTGCAAGTAAACATTATATTAGCTGTAAACATTGACAACACACACACACATTAATTTCAAGTGAAATTAATAATAAGTCATACAAGGTGGTATAAAAAAACAGTTCAAGTTTTAAAATAAAATATTAAAATCAATACCTTAATAATATGTTATTTAATATTTCAAATTTTCAACGTTGTTGTAACTCATTTGACCGAGTAGTTTGAAACAAAATTTCGTGTTTAACAAAAATAGATTACACATTATTAATATTTGTTATCAAACGATGGGTATATAATTAATGACAATATATCTATTATATAAGCATAACAGGGTGTTTGAAAAGGGTGGAAACGACTTAATATCTTAAAATATACTAATCATGAAAGTATTTGTTTTTTAGTAATTAAATAATAACATTTTGGTGAGTATGAAATTTTTGTCTGCTATCTTGAAAAACTTTATTTCTTCAAATGAAAATTTAGTCATTTGATACCTTTTACCTTATTTTAGTGTAAAATATGACGAAAAAAATCGAATGTCAAATCCGTGTCTGAATATCTAATTCCGTTTTTAAGTTATCGTCAGTCAAATGAGCGAAAACGAAAAATTTTGGATTAAACTAATCAAATAAAAACCGCTTCCCATATTACCATAATTCCTTTAAAACTTTAAAAGAAACACTAATTTTAATAAATTCCCTAAATTGTGTTAATTATCATGATTAGAGCAATGAAATCACGTAGATAAAAAGAAAGTTCAGACTGGAAAACAGGTTAATTCATTTATTAGTTAATAATACCCTATGATGATTTATTTAAAAAATAATGTATTGAAATTAAAAACAGTTATTAAAAAAATCCAATAAAGAAGGTGGATATAATAACTTATTTCAATTGAAATCACTTTTAAAATAAATCAGCAGTAAGATACCAATAATAACCAAATATTGTACAATAAATACTAAAATTTCATTCCATTTTATGTTTGAGGGTGAATTAATCTAACGTAATACCAATCAGTATACGAGTAACCTATATATTACCAACCTAGGAAACTGATTTTGCTGTATAGAATGTACGAATAAATAGGATTGTTAGATACCTTTTAAATTTACAAAAATTTAAATATTCATAAAATAAAATGTATGAGTTTTTTGTGTTAAAATGGTATGTTTTCTATCACTTGCAATTACCCGTAGAGACGTAAAAAATACTTCTATGCCGAAATACTAATTAATTTGAAATAGATCTTTTTTTTTTATTGTGGGGAAGTAATAATGATTTGTAAAAGCAATATATCAACAGCTATCGGGAAGGGTTTTCACTGCTCTACTTTATAAAGGATTACTGAGCACACACTCGAGTGTACAAAAACTTAAATATCCTATTATCTGAGGACAGTTACCTAAAATTGATAGAATATACTAACAGGGTTAATGTCTATATGCACCTACTAAGTAAATTCCACAAAGGAATTAATATAAAAGACATACCTTTTTTTAGTATATTGGGTTATTTCTAATCTATATTTTGTAGGACTAAAATGGGATAGGTTTTCTATAATGAAATTTGAGTATTAACATAAATTATTGATACCATTTTAGTATCTTGTTGTTTTGGAGGTATGTTTTTTTTTTAATGCAGATTTTACATATTTCAATGAGTTTGCATTCTCTTTGTTTTTGATTTTTTGTAGATGGCCCAACTGATCAGTAATGAAGAAATCGTGAAACGATCAATATTTTTCACCAAAATGTATTAGAATTATTAATACATGAATAACGTTCAGAATAATTAAAATCAACGAATGAGGTTTAACTTTGGTAATTTGACTACAAATATAGTTCTACACCATTTGTTTGGTATAAAATCATTAGATAAATTATTATATTGTTCAATTCAATTTATTATGATTTATTATGAATTAATGTATTTCAAAATTAATCTTTAGGGAACAAACGTATTTTTAGAGCACTATTTCTAAAACCTTGTTTTTCTTAAATTAATTAAATTACAACAGATTAACAGAAATTATTTACACTTGAACAAGAAATGACTTGTTCATGCTAAACAATAATACAAAGTAAATCTACAAAAAAAAAAAACAATCAATCAGAACTTTAAAAAAAAACTATTAAATTTACAATAAAATGCCCGACAATAACTTATTTAACTATCACTTTTCGTCCCTTCCTTCTACATTTTGTAATTCAAGGAGTGAATAATCATACAATAAAGATAAAACTTGTTTACTAAAAAGGATTAAATAATAAAAATGAAAATTATATTCAATGAACGATACCTAGTTTGTCAGTTTAGTTTGTAGATGTCGTTTTTAATTCACTGGATATTATCTATTACATCAAAAACATTCTTGATACTAATTAAATTAAATATACGAAACTCTCCGTTTTATGTGTGTCAGGAACTATGTGAAATCCGTCGACCACCACATAATGGAAATCGGTATTTAAACTTTGTCATCATTATAAGAATTCAGTTCTAAGTGTGGAGTATTTAGAACGTGACTATTGTATCCAACATGTGACAAAGGAACGATCTAAACATTTATAATGTTTCTCATATTATAATGGTTTGCTAAAGTTTTACATTAATACGTACGGTATTCGATGCTTGATAAACTTGTTTAATTCAATTCTATCCTGTATACAGTGATCGTGTCGTGGCCAATTTATATTTTAAGTACTACTTTATTATTGTTTGTGGATTATAAAAAAAATGCTTTTATCCTCACCACACTCAAGGACAAACCCTCTAAGAAAATAAACGACTGAAACAAACTAATTCCCTCTTAACCCACCATGAATCGGAGCTGCAACACAATCTAGCAAAGTTTTCCCTGTACAGGATAGGCCTATTAGATACAACAAAACAAAACAAAAATATCCTTGGAGGGTTTGACCTTGTATGTGGTGAGTTTATAGTTCTTATCCATAACATATAATAATATATATATGAAGTATTTGGGATATATATATATATATATATATATATATATATATATATATATATATATATATATCCCAAATACTTTTTTATATTATTTGGTAATGTATCTACGGTATTAGATACTATGGACTAAATTAGTGTTAGGCTGATAAGTCTGAAGGACAGTGTTTATCACAAAAATATGGGCAACATTTTGATCGCTACAGTGTGATAACTCAAGTCAACTTATTCCACAAACAAATTATCTATAATTACTAAGAGTCAATGGATTTCTAAAATCCATTATTTAAATGAGGAATTCTGAAAATACTTTGAGGTTACAACAAATATATATTATAACAAATCTTACCTAAATTTATTATATTTATACGCACGTTATTCATGACAATGTTAATAAAATAAATAACTTTGGAACATGTAGGTTTTAACTCTTTCTTTAATTGTAAAATTAAAGTTTAAAAATCATTTACAATAAATACAATTACCGTTCAAATTTGATGCACTTAATAATTATACTTTTAACATCCTAATCTACTACTTATTCTAAGTACATAGTTAAATACAAGTTACTTATTCTACAATGTCTTAATCTAAAATAAACAAATAAGAGTGCTTCAGAATTTTTTACTTTTAATCTTTTACTTTTAGTTTATTTGATAAAATGCTCCGATTAACTGAAATTTATTATTTATTAATTTAATTTACTTTCTCTTTACGGGTTCGTTAGGTACTTTGTTGACTATAATTTACTTAATATAAAATAGAATTTGGTGGTAGTTTGTCTAATTGAAATTGTCCATTAATTTGTACTTATCAGCCTAACTTATATACACATGATTGTAAATATTCAACTTCAGTATCAGAATGCGTGTTTTCGGTGGATGATCAATACCCAGATACTATGTGTCACTCAGACGAAAATTAGTGATTTTGTGAATCTTCCGAAGTAAGTAAAAACATAAAACTATTTTTAGTATAGACATGTATTTTTAAATAGACAAGTAGTTCAATATGTTGATGTTTTCAATTTTGCCTAGACCCTTAAAATTATAAATATCATTCTATTTAATTACTATTTATATGTACAGTTTGAAATCAAACTATTTATTAACCTCAATTATGTTAGTGGTAGGATTCTCCAAAATAATATTAGGTTTGAAATAATACAATCTTATATTTTAACACGACCATGTCGTCTAACAGAGGTTAGGTTATCCTGTTAATAAGAATAATGTTCTGCCGAAATAGTCCGTACATGTTTTCCCCTGTATTATTAATTAATCTGATTTTTCGTGACAGTTCAGCCTAGAACGGAGTGTTATGTCCAAAACAAAAACAATACTCCAAACCAGGGCTCTCCAACCTACGGCCCGCGGGCCACATCCGGCCCGCGGATAGATTTTGTCCGGCCCGCCGAGAGTTATTGCAACAGATTTTTTAAAATATATATTTATACACATTTTTGACAACAACTGTGAGTTCATTACTCTTCTCTTACAAGCCACTTCATTTCTTAATAAGTGTAAAATTAGCTGTAAACAAGCAGCGATCAACCATTGCGAGATATTAGCAAATGGTCTGGACGGACTGTACATGTCCCTGTGTACGTGCGCGCGAACTGTCTGTGTCCCCCTGACTGTACCTGAGACTAGACCAAAATAACCTCGCTAGGCGCATTGCTTTGTTTACATTCTTAGTCAGTCGCTCTCCAGCGTCAGAGACGATAACAACTAGTGCAATAATTGTAGGTTGTGTTTCGCGAAGTGCGTAGTAATCGTGGACTGTGGCTTTTATGTTTTAATTTCTCATAACAAATGGCTTCTTCTAAAAAACGGAAAGTTGATATTGAGTGCCGTGCGTTTAAGAAACAGTGGACACATGACTATTTTATGATCGATAACAATAATAAAGCGTTATGTCTTATTTGCAACGAGACTATTGCCGTTCTCAAAGAATTTAATGTCCGCAGACATTATGACACAAAACACAAGAGCAAGTATTCCAACGTAACAGGAAAACAAAGAGAGGACAAAATTTCTTCTTTGAAAAATTCGCTCTCAACTCAGAGACAAATTTTTAATAAACAATCGCTTCAAAACGAGGCTGCAGTAAAAGCAAGTTTTAAAGTCAGCCATATTCTGGCTAAAGCTGGTAAACCGTTTACTGACGGTCAATTAGTGAAGGAGTGCGTCTTGGCAAGTGTGGAAGAAATCTGCCCTGATAAACTGTCACTGTTCAATTCTATCAGTTTGTCGGCGAACACAGTGGCTCGCCGTACAGAAGATATCGGAAATAACGTTGTTTATCAGCTGAAAGACGTATGCAAGGATTTTGAATGGTTCTCAATCGCTCTTGATGAATCTACTGATGTTTCTGACTCAGCTCAAGTTCTTTTATTTGTTCGTGGTGTGAACAGTGATTTTAAAGTCACAGAGGAGTTGGCTGACGTTCACTCTATGGAGAGTAGCGTGACCGGAGACGAAATTTTTCTCTAAAATAAGTGAAACTATGTCTAATCTTGGGCTCGATTTCAAACGGTTGAAAGGTGTTACTACTGATGGTGGGAAAAATATGTCTGGTACAAAAACTGGAGTTGTTGGAAACATATGCAATTCTGTAAAAGCAGCTGGAGGTTTTCAACCCGTGATTTTTCACTGCATTATCCATCAACAGGCATTGTGTGGTAAACACATAGAAGTTTCTGAAGTAATGAATGTAGTTGTGAAAACAGTTAACTTCATTAGATCAAGTTCCCTCAAACACCGTCAGTTCAAAAATTTTCTTTCTGAAATTGACAGCGCTTATCCAGATGTCCCATACCACTGTGAAGTTCGCTGGTTGAGTAGGGGCAAAGTATTGCAGCGGTTTTTTGAGCTTCGTGAAGTTATTAATATTTTCATGACTGAACATCGTCGTCCTGTACCTGAACTTTCTGACAATGTGTTTGTATGGAAATTGGCTTTTGTTGTTGATCTCACGGCTCATATTAACTTCCTGAACTTGAAACTGCAAGGTGAAAACGAAAACTCTTCAGTTGGTGACTTATACTGGCATGTCAAGGCTTTTAGAAAAAAACTCATACTTTTCGAGAAGCAGTTACAATCCCTGAACTTTGACCACTTTGAAGCATGTAAGAACTTAAGCAGTGCACTAACTACTGCTCCCTTCCCCAAGGATTACGTTTTGGGGATAATAGCTAAGCTTCGACAAGAGTTTGAGAACCGTTTTGAAGACTTTGACCGTGCAGCAGAAGACATTAAAATGTTTCAAAACCCTTTCTCGTGTGACATTGACAACGTGCCTGCAGACATCCAACTTGAAGTCATCGACCTAACAACCAACGACTCACTCAGGACCGATTTCCAGGAACGCTACAAAGAAGGTAACCTACTTCCATTTTACAGTTCTCTCCCAGAAAAAGACTTTAAAAACATAAAAAACCATGCTCGAGCTATGTTTTCTCTTTTTGGATCTACCTACAAGTGTGAGCAGACATTTTCAAAAATGAAGTTTGTTAAATCCAAATACAGATCTTCCTTGTCAGATGAACATTTGAAATCAATTTTAATGATCGGAACCACAAAGTTTGATCCTAAATGGGCGGACATTTTAAGTGGAAAACAAATGCAATCTTCTCACTAAAAATAAGTATTCTCTTTTAGCTTGGTAACTTTTTGTAAATTCGTGTATTGTCAAGTTGTCTTATTACTATTAAAAAAAGTTATTATTATTTTGTTTAACTTGCTAAATTCATGCATTGTCAAGTTTTCTTATGACCTTTTTACACTCAATAAATTGGACTTTGTATTAAAATGAAATGAATTGGTTTGTTTCTTCCTGTGTTTTAATTGAACCTACTTAAAACTCCTCATATTATTTTAATGGAAATATAATAATTTTAGCGTCAGGAAGGGCATCCTTGTTATTGGCCCTCTAAGCCTCCCAAGAATTAACAATGTGGCCCTTGGATAAAAAAGGTTGGAGACCCCTGCTCCAAACAATAACTTCATATTAATTTGTCAGCAGATCAAACTTAAAGTTTTGTTTTTACATCACTGCAGTATGACAAATAATGGTAAACGTTATTAACGTAAATAAATGTTAACCATTTGAAATCTAGCATTCCTTATCTATTCAAATATGTTAAAGTAGTGTCAATCTTGCGAGTAAGTAAAATAGTTGTATTAACTTCCATGTCACCAAAAAAATATAATTATACTTCACAATAAAAATAAATTCATTTTATACAGGTGTCTAATTGTAGAAAAGTTACTTTTTTATAAATAAAATTTATTTCAATTAAGTTTTAGGACGGTATAAATTCTACAAAACTGTTAACTAAGACCTGTTCCAAACAGTAAATAGATCTTTCAGTTTATTATCCTAAGCTCACAATAATTAATTAATTATAATATTTAAAAGATTTCTGATAATAATTACTTTTATTTAATTGTTAAGCTACCAAATACCTCCCTCTAAATTAAATTTGCTGCCTTTGCAAATTAAAATAATTTGTTGCTGTAATGCTTAAATTAGTACCAGTTTTGTTATTCATTTCCTGGTAAGTAGGTGGTGGGAAATATATATATCTGTAATTAATTCAGAACTTCTATCAAAAACATTGTAAACAATATTACATTTCAAATTAACCTTATTTTTTGACTACTGCATACGTTTCTATAGAAACTATTCCAAATAATAAAAGTAAATAAATTGCATCTTTTAAATTTGATCAGAAATTTAATAATACTATAAAAAATATAATACAATAATAACATGTGCAAATTTCATTTAATTTTATTATTAAGTTTAGGTGTTCTTAGGATTGACACATCGGGAAGTGTAATAAGAAATAGTCGTTCTATAAACTATGGAACGGATTTTCCTGAGAACTTTAAGGTAATAATAACAATTTAGAACAATAACAGTGAGAGTCTGTGTGTGTGTGTGTGTGTGTGTGTGTGTGTGTGTGTGTGTGTGTGTGTGTGTGTGTGTGTGTGTGTGTGTGTGTGTGTGTGTGTGTGTGTGTGTGTGTGTGTGTGTGTGTGTGTGTGTGTGTGTGTGTGTGTGTGTGTGTATGTGTGTGTGTGTATGTGTGTGTGTGTGTGTGTGTGTGTGTGTGTATGTGTGTGTGTGTGTGTGTGTGTGTGTGTGTGTGTGTGTGTGTGTGTGTGTGTGTGTGTGTGTGTGTGTGTGTGTGTGTGTGTGTGTGTGTGTGTGTGTGTGTGTGTGTGTGTGTGTGTGTGTGTGTGTGTGTGTGTGTGTGTGTGTGTGTGTGTGTGTGTGTGTGTGTGTGTGTGTGTGTGTGTGTGTGTGTGTGTGTGTGTGTGTGTGTGTGTGTGTGTTTTAAAATGGAGTAATAGCTAGTTTCTTCAACTTTAAACATGTAAGTTTAATTAAATTATTAAATCCGAAGGTTAATCGATTACAAATTTTAGAATGACTCAATTGGAAAAGTATAGTGGCCCTAAAGTAGGATTAATAAAGATTATTAGACATAATTATATTTTTGTCTCTATCCTTTACCATATGATTTTGTTTCTCTCTCTCTCTCTCTCTCTCTCTCTCTCTCTCTCTCTCTATATATATATATATATATATATATATATATATATATATATATATATATATATATATATATATATATATATATATATATATATATATATATATATATATATATATATATGTGTGTGTGTGTGTGTGTGTGTGTGTGTGTGTGTGTGTGTGTGTGTGTGTGTGTGTGTGTGTGTGTGTGTGTAAGTGTGTGTGTGTGTGTGTATGTGTGTGTGTGTGTGTGTGTGTAACGTATAACATGTTATAAAATATATCAATTTGCAATTAGCGTATAAACATACAGATATGTAATATTTACAAAGTTTTTTTACAGGATGCTGAGGTTAAAAATCTCAATAAATTGGCAGATATTATTTTTCGCAATAACACAAAATCAGTGGAATCCATACCTGTTCTAGAAACCGGTAAACAATTACAAGTAACAGTGGATGATGATCTCAATAGAAAACATGTGAGCAAGAGAGAGACATCGAATAGAACAAACAATAATAAAAACTATTCAAATAAAAACCAATCACTATCACGAACTTTACAAGCAAATGGTAACCTCATAAACGTTCGAATAACAGATAAGGAAGTTCATGCAGACCTAATTTCAAATCAATCTTTACCTCCATTTGTCGAGTCACGTTTGAAAGAAAACCTTTCGAATTACAAAACAGTTGGCCGTAAGGCAAATAACGCTCCTAATCCATGGTGTAGTATATCTATTAATTTATTAGTCGGAAATAATATAACAATTCAAAAATTTTTGCTTCATCCTTCAGAAAACAACTCTATAGAAAGACCATTGGAATTATACAATACAAATAACGTGATTAAGGATAAAATTGATTTGAGTGCAACCAAAGGAAGTCCACGCATCCCGAAAATGATTGATGTTAATAAATTAACTGGCAAATTTTCAAAGGGAAAAAATACATTCGAGGGCATAATATCAAAAATAGATGAGAACATAAATGTACTAAACGATTCAACACCATTGAATACTTCAATACCTGGTCCACAGTCCACGATAACCAAAAATATTGGAGAAAGGTTTCCTACAACAGATGTATACTTAACTTCAGACAATAGTTTATCCTCTTCAGATAAACACAACCCATCTACAATTTCAATGTTTAACCTAGAACCATCTCATTATGACGACGTTGATCCAAGTGGAATTGAAATAGGATGGCCAATTACGTTTTTCCCACCAGAGAATTGTAGCGATGCGACTACAATTCCATATAATAATACAAATTCAAATAGTAATTCAAATTCATATACCAATACAAATTCAGATACTAAAAATTGCACAGTAAACTATGATAAACACATATCAGGGTCTATAACCACTTCAAAAGTCCCATATTATGATGATGTAGATCCGAGTGGAATTGAAATAGGATCACCAATTACATTTTTTCCACCAGAGAATTGCAATGAAACTATAGTTACAAACGCATGTGTCGGTACTAATGTTGTTAATTCAGCGGATAATCAAAGAAATCAATAATTATTTTGAAATTATAGGTCAACACTGACTACTATAAGTGTCTATGATAAATATATGTATCTGAAAGTTATTGTACATGAATAAGTTAAGCTTAGTGCAATAAATGTAATTCAATAACAATTTGTATCTAAAGACTAAACAAGGAGATTAAGACGTTTCAATGTTTCTGTCTATCTGGTATGGGAAAAATTATAATTTATTTTTAAAATGAAATAGCCTACTAATTGTTAAACTGAGACTCTGACGAGAGTATTTAAAAATAATAGTTTTGATAATTTTTAAGGTTAAATATACAATCGGAAAGACTTGTGCATTAATTTATAAATACATATAAAAACGAAACAATAAATATAACACATATGTATATTATGTATGCGCCATATTGAATCATTAATGTTTTTACAAAAGATCTTGTAAAATACTATCTCTTACGTACGAAGTTTAATAATTTTTTACATGAAGTCCCAAAGGATTTAAACTTAATTTAAATAAGGGTAGGAAAAAAGAGAAAACAAGTAATTTTTCAAAATTATATCCGAGACATAAACGATTTAAAGAGTAATATATACGACTTGTTTCTTGGGATATTTGTTAAATATAATTTTTACCAATCATTAATGTATAAAATACCGTTAACTATAACATGTTTCAATATTCCTTGGTTTCAATATTCTTCAGTGAAGTATTAAAGGAATTATCACGTTCAGTCCACAGAAAGGATCTAATAAGACAAACGTAAAGCCATTAGATTTAAACCAAGGTTAAAAACAATAGCAAAATGTAATCTCGATTATACAGATTTGGCATTTTACATGATCAGTTCTTTGTGATAAAAAGAATATTACTTGACTTAGAAGAGATGAATACCTATCTGGGATCAGTAGTTCTAACCAGTAAAAAAATAAATATAAAAATCTGATAGGGAAACGTAACTCCAGAAAACGAAAGGATTTACAGCATTTTTTATTGATATCTCTATAGACGATTTAAATAAATATAGTATTTTAAAACAGTCCCTTTGCCGAATTGTTATTATTCGTGTAACCCTAGAACCAACATTATTTTAGTTATGTTAATATTTTGTTCTGTATCCTTAAAGAGTTCACTTAAGGAAAATCTTTAGAGCATCTATTCCAATATATAAAATATAATATTTTGGTTTCCATTTGGAGTTATAAGAAATTATCAAGACATAGACATGACCAAATTTCCCTAATACATATTTGAGTAAATAGTTAGGACACGTTCGGACCATACGCCATCATTTCTAAAACCACTTCTTGTTCTGATGAGAATTATAAACGGATATATCTGAAAAATACACAACATTATTTAATTTAGACCTATCGCAAAATTTCCTATGTACTATAACGGAAAAACGTAGTATTTTATTTTATTTTGGTCGAAAAACGAAAAACCAAAATATAAATCTAATGCAAGGTTTGTATAAATCGTAGCAGATTGTGCTGCTTGAAGCGAGTACGTGAAATAGTGTGGTATGACCCAGGGGTCGTTTTCGCGGATAAATTTTGAGAGGAGAATCGCATGTTAGACAATTTAGAATAAAAATCTTATATTTGATGAATTAATAAAATATAAAATAACTTGTGTTGACGATATATATTTCTAGTAAAAATTGTATTCAAAGCATGTCTAGCACTGGTATTTCATTATATAGTGTAACACGCCAAAATAATATTTAAATGAAAAATTCAAAATTGGTCAAAAACCACAAATCTTGTTACTGTCAAAAAAAAACACAGGAAAATATGAATGAAATGCTCCTGATAATTTTTGGAAAAATGAAAATTGTAGAAGTTAGCTTGAATTAATAAATTTCAAAATTGTGTAAAATTTGAATTAAAAAGAATGCGAACAATGTGTTGTATACAATAAACTAATATATTAAATATAAAAAGGAAAATAAAGATTTTGTTTTTAATGTAGTTATGCAAGATATATACTGTAAATCTCAGGTTGGTCTGTTTATTAAGAATTGTGTTTAAAAAGGCGTGAAAATAAATGCGTATAGTGTAACAAGGGAAAGTCGGACAATCTTTCTGTCGCGGTTATCGGACTAATACGCTGTGTACAGAAGAAGTTTGAATTTTCAAGACGAAAACTCATAAGTTTAAAAAAAAAAAATTTGCAAATTACGTACATTCTTGTAACGTGAATTACGTAAGAACGGGTGGACCGTTAATCAACACTGAATGTTCCAAGTAAAGCTCTTGTCCACTAGAAAATATGACTGCACCAAAAATGAGAAAAATCTCGTGGGAAAGCATTAGGAACTCTTTAAAGAAGAAACAAAAGAGATTTCGTCAGTAAGAATCTCCAGGCTGCAAAGAGTAGAACTTTAAGTAATTAAAACGTCACAGACTTGTGTTTAGTGGATGCACTGGAACAAGACCCAAGACTAATAAAAACGATCTCATGAAGCATCCACTCAATTCTCTTCACAGCCAACCGCTGCCAGGTATTGTTCCATCAACTTGGAACTCTTATCTCATTTTTGTTGATTTTGGCTTGAGTAAATAATTAGCCGAATAGTCAATTAAAGACAACTTAAATTAACCAAAGGCTCACATAATTACCTATTCAGATGAGATAACCAGTTTTATAATACCCAAAGTTATAAGCGTTTTACTCAAATTGATTTGAAATTTTGAATATAAACATTGCTGATAAGACCGAAATTAAACATTTATATTATTTGACTACGGAGGATCGCTATTGTAAGATATAAAATGTAAATGTCCTAAAATTTAAAATCGATGTATCAAAGCTGTCTTATAGTTAAAAGTTCAAAAAATTAAAATCTAGTTAAACGCAAGGAATTAATATTGTTGAAAAAAAAAAACTTTCCTGTTCTGAACGAGTTGGTGAGATGAAAGATGACTCAGTATGGCCTTACTTCACTTTTCACGTACGCGTTTAAACAGCGGATTCCTAAGTTAGTTTTTTTACCTGCATGGTCATCGTAAACATATATAAATAACTTTCAAACATTTCTGAACTAAATACCATAAGGATAAAAGTGCCCAGACAGTAAAGACATGCATACAGTGCAATCGATTAAAAAATATGTCGAAAACACCCGCGTGTGTTATCAAGCCTTAGAAATACCCACCACCGCTTTTGAATAAAATTCATCAGTTAAATCGCCCCTTACTACTCAGTAAATATAAAAATCAATATTTTCTTTAAAATTTTTGGTCTAATTTTCTAAAATTCACTTTAATAATTTCAACAAGTAATACCAAGCCAAAAACCACTATAAACATTCTAACTAAAATGATATTCATGTATTTTGGATTCACTAAATGTTCATTGTCTGATATAGAAACGAGATTTAAGTCGACATTATAACCCAAATGAGCCTGGACTACGGGATCATAAATATTTTACGTTCACATGTTCCAATCCCTCTCTCACGCATTGAGTTTAATTAAAAAACCCAATATCGTAATCCAAATTTTAGATGATGAAAATGAAATCAAGTGGAATCGAAATAATTTGTGTTTTTAGTTCCACTCCATACCACAGTTGTAGATATTCGCGAGCCATAGTTTCTTGCGCCATAATAAACCCGCTCACACAGGCGTAGAATCTAGACCATTTAAAATGTCACCACAAATATCAAATCGAACAGTATTTCAGATACTATTGACAATCTCACCAAGGCCCACGGAGCTCGTAAAGCCAGGTACAACTCTTTTTGACAGCCAAATCGCACCTTAAAAAGATTGTTATATTTGGAAAACACTATTTGAGTAAAGCCACTGTTAAATTATTAAATAATTTATGTAAAGCACAACGCAAAATTATTGCCATATCTGACAAAACCACTGACGATAGACACCTTTCCTTCTTCATTGACAGTATCAGTGTTCGATCCCGCTTCTAACCGACATTTAAAAACTATCCATATCTCTCATCTAAACATTGCTTTAAATACCGAAACCTATAATCACTGATTTTCTCTTAATCTTCCAGTTGATAGCTGAAGCTTAGTGAGATTAGATATAAGTTATTCTGATTTTCTACCTTTTTAATACAATTATTGTTTATTAATAATTGTTTGTCATTTCTTATATTCCACAACTCATAAAATTGTCCTGTGATTAAAACCACTTCCACAGGCCTCATAGGATTATGCACATCTTCTTATGACAAGATTATGTACGTCTAAATATTGAGCGGTGATTTGGACGACGAGTGGAGATCCTGTAATTACCATATTTGTATACATATTGTGGTTTTCCTTTGTGGTTATTTGACTTTTTTTCTTTTGGGAATCAGACGGTTTGTTATGTTTTTTTATTTATATTCTTAGTAGTTTTTTTTTTTTTTTTTTTTTTTTTTTATAATGATACCTAACTACCGCAGACATACCTGGATTTAATTGAGTGACTAGAGTTTTTCTAGAGTTTTCCTCCCCCCCCCCCCAACGTACCTCATCATCTAACAAATACCTCATCAACACATGTACAAATAACGCAACAACGTCCATTGGAAAACAAATACATATTTTAGTTAAGACTTAACAAGTACGAAATGGTATTCATAAAAAACAAAGAAAATAGTGATGGTTTCATATAATTATACAAAGGATATTACTATGATTATTGTAATTTCCATTTATTTAAGTCACATTTCAGTCGTTAGATTGGAAATTGAAATAGTAATGTATCAAATCTGTAGAAATCGATCACTGAAACTTTTTTAACAGAGGTGGAACTAGAAAAGTGTGGTTATAGTGAAAACCTTATGTTTCAGTTTGCTCATAGTAAATATCTGATTAAAAATTGAAATTAAAACACAATACTATAATAAATTGTAGTTGATAAAATATTACTACTGCATTTATAATTATTGTATAATCAATTTGTAAAGTTTTTTTCTCCTTTTTTTACAACGTTAGTCTGACATCAAAGTAATTACTAGAAGTTTCTTCTTTCAATATTGCAATATATTAGGTCATTCTTTATAATTTTTAAATGTATATAAATATAATTGTACAAAACAAAAACATTGTAAAGACCTGTTACGAATATATTTACTAATATTGATATCTTTCATTAAACTTATTTCTAATTGCTGAATTTACAAGTTAATAAAAAAACCTAATTCTGCAATAAAAACGAAAGAAAAAAAAACAATATGAATAAATCACTTTGACTGTGACAGTCCAATTCCCTTAGGGTTAACAAGAATTCACAATTCATCCAGAGAACCCTCGGAAAAGTATTTGAAGAGAGATAAATTGCAAAGAAATATATTGAATGGACAAACATTAAAAAAAAATCAGTTTTTTTTGGTTTAAACGTTCTGATATTATATTATAAACTGAATCAAATGAGATAGCAAAATATTAGTATTATGAAACGGATCCTTAATTACTGTGGGCAAACACTGCTATGTTTCCGTACATATCATTTATGTCTCAATCTTCTATCAATCACTAGAATTATTAAATTCCATCTTTTTTTATTTGTTTTCATTTTAATTTCTACTCTAAATAAATTAAATAAAATTATTTTATGATCCTAATACATACATTTATTACAGATTTTAAGTAGTTGATTGAAAGTTCGTAACAGTACAAGGTATACACAAACATAAAGTTAAGCCATGGTATATTGAATAATAGTGTATGATAAGTGAAGTGGTATTATGACGATCATAATCCACAGAAAATTATAAAATCTCCTTTTAATGTGTAGATAAAATTAGAAGTGAGTTGTTTTTTATAGAATAATTCCTCAGTCGATATTTTTAGTAATTGAGGTAAGAATGTAGAAACATTTGCGGCTAATTCAAGAAAAAGCATAGTTTTCATTTTCACATGAATTTGCCTTATTATGACCAAAGAAATTATTGTCTACAATAAATTTAATATAAATTTATATACACACTTCTGATCAATATACAGTAGCTGTTACATAGTTCTTGTTCTTATGACTGTTACATTTATTACTTGCGTCAACCTGGTTTATAATTAGTAATACAGAACCATTCTATTTAAATATTGATAATTTGTATAGTAAAAACTTTGTTTATAACATTATTTAAAAATTTAAATCTTTGCAGAGCTCTCGCCACCAACTCTTATATGATTAAAATAAAAACACCATTTTAATTGTTTTGTGACAATAATATTGAATAGGGCGGAAATTCATCTTAATTATAAACATACTTTTACAAATAGGTTATATTTCCTTTTGTAGGATATGAACAAGAAAATGAAGTTAATGACTTTGAACAAAAAATGTGATGGATTAGAAATTCTTAAATGATAGACGAGCATAATTTCTTCAAACTTTTTCCATATCAGATATTCGTTAAACAGAATAGCCTGCTCGCAACATATATATGAAATACTTACTATTATTTAAACTTAGCGCAGCATGATTGGTAAATACAAATCGAAAAAGTCTGTGAGGTAGGCAGAGAATTTTCTTTATTGCTTTTTGTCGTACCATGGTAATCAGTAAATGTGTTTCATAATAATCATGACTACCTTCTAATTAAAAAAAAGTAAGAGATTTTTTTAGGAAGAATTATAAAATAATATTATCTGTCAATAAATCACATTTTATCGTAATATTAGTTCTTGTGAGCGAGTAGTAAAATGCAACAATCGTTGGTAATCGTAGTAAATAATGTGTACACAATCATCACGACACATCTATACAACTAATCTTATCAATACATGTAAAATTGTATTATTTTTTGACATTTGTAATCATGTATCATTTGTAATTTGTATCATTTTTAATAAGTTAATTTGTAATTATTTTGAATATAAAGTTTGTGTTGAAAACAGTTTTTCTAAACACATTGATATTTTATTTGTTATAAAATGTTTTATAACTGTAATTTTATCCCACTACTGATCATTACTACTACTATTTTGACTGTTAGTTGTCATTTAAACGTAAATCAAATTTGCAAAGATTAATCGAATTATTTGCAAAACAAATACCAATGTAGTTCTGTATTTTGTAAAAGAAGCGGTACAAATCTTCTAAACATATTTTCTTCATTAAGGTAACGAATAGTTTATACGGTGTCAAGTGTCATTAAAGTTTAGACGAGGATGGGCACGAACCGTAATTTGATAATT
Organism: Aphrophora alni; assembly: GCA_963513935.1. Taxonomy (NCBI): domain Eukaryota; kingdom Metazoa; phylum Arthropoda; class Insecta; order Hemiptera; family Aphrophoridae; genus Aphrophora; species Aphrophora alni. The sequence continues at coordinate 68,432,710 of OY740771.1, read as the reverse complement.
CCCGGAGGAAATCAACATCCTGGCGTAACTGTATTACTTGAAGTAGTTGTTTGAAAGGGAGGGTTTACTCTACGTCTAAAAATGCTGATAAACATAAACTTTGGTTGTAAATAGTACATTACGTACATGACAAATAAAATACTTATACTCGTCTGATAACTTTTAAATGTTTTATAGACTAAAATAAGAATTATTAGGATAAATAATAAATAAGGCACCAATGTAGAATAAAGAAAAAAATATATTTAAAAAAAAGTTATATGTCTTTTTAACATATTTAAACCTTACAAATCATTTCATAAGCAAACTAATAAAATTGTATCCAAAACAAAATGAAAATTGATTTCTATATTTATTAAAAGAATCAGTCCTTAGTAACCTAAACAAAAAATATAGAAATTTTAAATCTTGGGAAGTTGTTGATTAAAATTAGGGTAAATAATCACAAATCACATCTTAAAATATCTATTATTGAATATCAAAAACTAAATATATTCGCAGTAAATTATTTACATGCAAATATGCAAACACATTTCCTATAACCATACATCCAAAACACTTAGTTACATATTCATTAAATCACAAAGTAAAAGTAATATAGTTTGTACATATATCAGACAAAAACTAAATCTTGGTTGGAGAATAATCACTAGAAACTGAGTTGTGTATAACTTAAATAAAATTGATAACAAAAATATTAGAGGGGAAAATGTATTTAGTTTAAAATGTAAAATGTAACAATTTATATTCAAGGGTAGGCTGCAAAGGGACTACATACTGATTGATTTATGAGATAAATGACTGAATATACAATGAAAAATAGTCGTCTCTTTTTATCAGCTCTTTCAAAAAGAATATATATTATTCAAAACATTCAACAGATACAAAGGTTTTTATTGGATATAGAATAATTAATTATATAATTATAAGGGCTGTCAAATAAAAAACAAAATCAAACACATACTAATACATAGGTGTTTAAATAAACATAGATCCAAATGCGCATACATATGAATTTAATAGTTTTTAGTAAAGGGTATATAATCTCTCTCTCTCTCTCTCTCTCTCTCTCTCTCTCTCTCTCTCTCTCTCTCTCTCTCTCTCTCTCTCTATATATATATATATATATATATATATATATATATATATATATATATATATATGTGTGTGTGTAACGTATAACATGTTATAAAATATATGAATTTGCAGTTAGCGTATAAACATATAAACATACAGATATGTAATATTTACAAAGTATTTTTACAGGATGCTGAGGTTAAAAATCTCAATAAATTGGCAGATATTATTTTTCGCAATGACACAAAATCAGTGGAATCCATACCTGTTCTAGAAACCGGTAAACAATTACAAGTAACAGTGGATGATGATCTCAATAGAAAACATGTGAGCAAGAGAGAGACATCGAATAGAATAGACAATAATAAAAAATATTCAAATAAAAACCAATCACTATCACGAACTTTACAAGCAAATGGTAACCTCATAAACGTTCGAATAACAGATAAGGAAGTTCATGCAGACCTAATTTCAAATCAATCTTTACCTCCATTTGTCGAGTCACGTTTGAAAGAAAACCTTTCGAATTACAAAACAGTTGGTGGTAAGGCAAATAATGCTCCTCATCCATGGTGTAGTATATCTATTAATTTATTAGTCGGAAATAATATAACAATTCAAAAATTTTTGCTTCATCCTTCAGAAAACAACTCTATAGAAAGACCATTGGAATTATACAATACAAATAACGTGATTAAGGATAAAATTGATTTGAGTTCAAACAAAGGAAGTCCACGCATCCCGAAAATGATTGATGTTAATAAATTAACTGGCAAATTTTCAAAGGGAAAAAATACATTCGAGGGCATAATATCAAAAATAGATGAGAACATAAATGTACTAAACGATTCAACACCATTGAATACTTCAATACCTGGTCCACAGTCCACAAAGTTTTTGGGTGAACAAAGTAAATACAATTTTCGCACGTGAAACTAAACAAATAAAAATATATAATAGTTCGAAGCGAATAACAAAGTGCTATAGAACTGAAACTAGTTCTAAAAGACAATTAAAAGAAAGAAAAAAAACCGGAGTAATGAATAAAGAACAAAAAAATGAGTTTGATTTTAAAAAGTGAAATCTCTAATTTGGTTTGTTGAGAGAAATTTGACGTGTTTCAATCATTTGGGTAAACCGAAACTGGCAAGAGTGGGAATCCAATCGACAAAACCATCAGAAAGTGCTAAGAGTTTTAAGTTTTACTTCAACCTTAAGGATAGCTCCGCAGTCCTTATGTAACAGTTCAATTCATTGATCTTATAAATGTTTAATAAATCTTCGTTATAATAAAATTCATAAGCAAGTGATAGTCTTATCAAAGTATTATCATCATAATTAAGTCATAAAGTCGTCGTAAGTAGTAGATCATAGGAGTTCTATGTGTCAAAGACAAAGTTCGTGTCACTAAGCATCAATTATAAATTTTATATTATCGCACCAGAGTTCTAATGGCACTTAAGATTTTCGGTAAAGTACATTAAAGTAATTATATTTATAGCATTAGTTGTAAATTGGTTAAGAAAGTTTTAATTATTATAAATATAGTGGTGTAATTAATCCCCAAGTCATCAATTAATTGTATTTTTCTTGAATAAGTGATGGGAAAGAAGTGTAAAGATAAAAAGTGTGAAGTGACTATGCATCGATTAAATGTAGACCGTTATAATCCCATACCTATTACTACTAATAAAAACCTGCATCATTGGTTTGGTATTGTTATATATATATATATATATATATATATATATATATATATATATATATATATAAGATTTATATGTAATAATTTTATGTATTTTTTAATCGGCAAAATTTTTAATTAAGTTCACTAATCTATGATTTGTTATATATAATCCCCCTGAGTAATATTATAATTAATTTTAATTAAATAATTAATTATAACACATTTAATATGTTTGTAATTCAATTTAATGAATGTTAATACATTTATGATAATAGTACACTGCTTATCTTTATTGAATTTTGTTTAATTAATTGTAAAATAATGTGTGGATTATAGTTGAATAAGTTTTATCATAGGGTGATTTCCATTCCATAAGGTAATTTGATTGCTTATGGTAAAAGACAACATAATGGTGATATGCCTAACCATAAATTACATTAAACTGTTAATATAATGTAAAGAGTTGAAATTTATAATATATTATAAATCAATTAAATTAATTTATATTTAATTTATAGAAGTTATATCAATTTATTTTAAATATGAAATATCACTCAGTATAGGGTTCATCTCACTGAAAATAATAATTATTATATATTAATAATATTGTAAATGATACTGCCACCAACCTAAATTTCAGAAGCTTTCGTTTTGTTTTTCGAAATGGATTTTATTTTAGAAAACCGGGTGATAATATTCCTTTATTTGAGTTAAATCATTGCAGATATGTTTAGATAGTCGCAATTGTGCAAATATAAAGTTTTATGAAATACGAACACCTTACAAAAAACAATTACTACTTATGTCTGAAAAATAATTATCGTTTGATGGTGCTAATGATTTATACAATATTAGTACGATATAATATATATAGTTTTTTTTCCCCCGTAAAACATTCTCGAATATTTGCAATTACTCATTGTGTGTAAATACGTCCTTCGGTATGTACAGTTATGTCTCTCATTTTCTTAAAACGACAGTAGCGTCTTAATAGTAGAGGTCGAAAAGTATACTTTACAAAACTGAAATAAACTGAAAACTAAATATTTAAATGTTTGACTTAGGTCTAATGTTTGACGGTAAATGGTTCTAATCTCCTATTTTCCCTTGACTCGGAAAAGATAACATGGCATAAAATCAGTTTTGTTGACCAGATACTTTGTTTCAAAATTCGAATGCTTTTTTAATGCAAAACTTTATTAAAATACGATATATTTCACACTTTTCCAGTAATTCCCCTCGCCATTTGGAATTCTCACTAACAAATACAATTATTTTTTTATTATGTTAAGATCTACATGATTAATTCAAGTGGGATCACTCTACCGACTTGTTATTTCAAAGGAAAGAATTAACCCGGTCCTTAAACTATTTTGATATATCAGAATACTAAGGTTTTACATAAGAGCTTCCTCTCCTCTTCCTAATTTATTTAACATTCAATATTTTAAAAAATATATTAATTTTGTGCAAGAATATATACATTTTCCTAGAAATCTGGAACAAAATAATTCCTATAAACTCCCTCTTAGGAACATACAAATTTGAAAAAAATTCCCAAAAATATTGCATATTCATTTTATACCCAGTGTTTGAGTATAAAATTGAAACGATTGAGACGACAAAGTTAGCAAAACGTATCTATCAAACTTTAGCTATCTTATTTGCCATAATTGTCTACAAATGTAATATAATATAGTCAGCTATATGTTAACATTATAAGAATAATTAAATCAAATTTCAAGCTAATTTTTTTTATGAACGTTTAAAATTTCGAAAATATTTCTTTGTTGTAAGAAAAATGTGAAAATATTACTGGGAGAAGATGGAAAGAAACTGTTCAATGTCTTGTCCAGAGAGACAATATAGTTTATTGTTTACTAAAACCATTACAACTAAAATAGATATTTTTAAATATTAAAAAAAAACTCGTTTATTATCAATAAACAAAATATTTGCCATAAGTACATTACAATCATGTTCTGTGGCACCTTGTGATATAAAAGGTTGATTTAATTACTGTAAACATTTTAGTGTTATGGATAATTTTTCACATGTAATACTCCTGAAGTTATTCACAAACTAAAGTATTTAAAATAGAAAAAGTAAGGGATAAAAAACAAAAGCAGAAGGAAAAGTCATTAGCTATACATCTGTTTTTGCGATCTTATTAACACTTTCTACTTCTGACATCTTTTTGTAGAAAGATTATGGACTGGAAGAATTTAGGTATTTATTTATTCAACATGAACTAACCAAATAATATAAGTCTATATCATTATTTCAACATTATTTTGTCAAAGATGTATGTATTTTACTTATATTATTATTATATTGCATCTTAACTCTGATTGTAGCAATAAAACAATAATTTGAAACGAGTAATATGTAAACTCATTAACAATACTAATTCGTAATATGTAATTATTATGAAACTAGTTTTGTAATTAATATCTATCATGTGGTATCCAGCAATTCTTTTTTTAATTTTCTGATACCTTTTTGTACATTATGATCAAAGTAATTGTTTTTCTATTTCTCTCCAAAAAATTAAGTAACATAAACATTCAACAAAAAACTAATATTAAAAAAAAGTCATATATTAAATACTATTAAATCTAATAACTGTCATTTTAGAAAATTGTTTAGTTAGTTAATTTATTTCATACGTGTAGTGAAAAAATATGCATTACAAAGTTGAGATATATATTTGGAAGTATATTTATTGTTTTATATTAATGTTAGAAATGGGCATTATTATTGAATATTTTAACAAATTTAATTAAAACAACTTTAATACTGTTTACATATTTGTAGTTTCCGTTCTGTTTATTTATTACCATTACTTTCAATTATATATAAACTCATGAAAGTTATACCAATTTTCAAAGTGTCGGATATACAAAATTTTAATTCTTTAAACAGTATTTGATCAAATATTATATTACAAACATACATACAAAATATAAAATACAAGAGTAAACACATAAATATATCTTCCGAGGTATCCGATCTATTTTAAACAAAGTACTGATTTATAAATGTAGAAGAAATGAATAAATGAGATAATAAACGTTATCTCAAAAACATATATCATCACACGTATTATATATTGTCAATCAACTGAAAAAAAAGCATCACCTATATACCGTTGTGTAGATAAGTAAAATGTTAATTTGTTTTTCTCGTAATTAGCTTTTAAATATAAATCGCATGCAAGTTGCCAGTAGAGATAACATTCATGCGGGTACCCACATGCATTGAACCACAACAACTACTTTAATTGAACCTTAATGTCTAGTAAGCGATAAATATCAAAACATTTAATTGGTTATATTTTTGTACGAAATATTCATTTTTAGTTGAAAGACAATTAATTTCAAATAATATATGAGACGTCGTTTAAACTAATAGTTGTCAAAACATCCACTGTTTATTTGGGAACAGATAAAGTTCACATGTAACATAATCATACAGATTTTTTTTCAATTTCGTTTTAGAATATAAGAGAATATCTAATGGAAAAAATAGAATAAAATACTTCAAAGGTGTGGAATATTCAATATGTCACAAATCTAATAATATACTTTTAATTATGAAAATACAGCTTCCGTAGTAGTAACTTAAATTTGACTAATTGCATTTATTTAAATAAAAGTTCCTTTCTTTCAAAGAATCATCCTCTCATTTTCGATTCTATAATTAGAGATATCTCAAAATATATTGTGCTTTTTACTAAATTACTAGCTTAAGCTATTTTTGCGCGTTTTCCGTGAGGTATGTGTTGTTTCAAATTGTGAGGTATAATTAAAATAAAATTGTGTTCATTTAATGTATTTGTAGGAGATAAAAACATAACTCTTCGCACTTAGAATTTTGTGGATATATCAAATCTGGAAAATTATGTATATATTGAGGTTAGGAATAGTTGTTAGGATTTAATAGAGTTATTAAGTAAACATAATAATAATAATAATATTGATAATAGAAACTGTAAAACACCCAAACATTATACTCAGCCTATTATTGCGGAAGTTATCAAATTGTGTTGCAATAGCTGACTACGAAAAATGTCTATTTCAGTAACTTATCAATGTTTATAAATTCATATTTACTTAAAAAGCGGTCTGTAACTATTGGAGATATCGGCGAGGGAGCTGCAGGTTCTGCTCATTGATATGAACAAAGATTATTTATGGATAACCAGGAAAAAAGACGTAAGAGCTGATATCTTGATTAACGGGTTTGAGCAAACCGATAGTGTATTCATTTATAAATTCATATGATGTGAAATTTCATAAAACATGTTCATCATGAACTGTCTTGTGATTTAATAATAGAGCAGTGACAATATATTTCATGTCTATATTTTAATTGATTATATTATATAGGCATTCAATTCTTGTAAAATAATTTTCTGGGTAATATTATCAAACACACTCAAAGATAATAAGATATATATTGTATCTCATGCTTCATAAATATATAATAAAAGTAGTAGTGATCAAGTAAAGAGAAAATAGTCACGCAATGACGTATTTAAGAGTTTGTAATAAATACCGAACCAAAAAATTTCTGTGTTTTTATTTAACAACCGAAGCATAAATAAATAGTGAAATTGCAAGCCCAGGAAATATAAATAAGTATTACTTCTACGGAATAATATAATAATGAACCAACGATAATAAAAAACAATAGTATAAAAATGGAGTTATAAGTAGATTATCATATAAGTCTAACATTTGACGAAAAGCTTATCTTCAGTTTACTATAAATAATAAATGAGATTTTAAGAATATATTATGTTTTTACCAAACAACTTAACTGTTATAATTATATTCATTTTAGTTTTTAATTAATATGTGTACGTGTGAATAAATAAAACAAAAACAACGACATATAAATATTATATATTTACGAATTTTAAACTACCGAATTATAATCAATATACTTGAAAGTTCTTATAATCCCTGGTCAGGACTGGTCACATGGCATTCAATTTATGATATTAACTAATAATAAAAATTAACAATTAATTATTTTATTATTTAGTAGTTGTGTGAGCTGTGTCCAAAACTAATTTATGCAGTTTTAGTTGGTGATAAGGGTGAACAATCTTAATTAGACCTACTAAAACTTTACACTGGCGAAATAATAAGATATTCAATTATTCATGTTTTCTATAATGTACCAGAATGTATTAGTTATGTATTTTAGCCTTATTGTTTTTACAAAGTTTATATTCAACATGCTAGTTAATTTTTATAAGATTTAATCACAAACTATCTGTTCCAGTCAAATGATATGTATTAAGGTCACATTTTAATTTAACACTGAGTACAGCGTGATCATTCTATCTTTACCACCATTGTTATCTCGCAAATTATTAATCCGTTGAAAAACTGTAATCGTTGAACCTCCACAATTATTTAAAAATCCGTTTGTCAAACTAAATACATGGCCGCCATAAACCAATATATGTGTAACTTTAAAGTCTCTTCCAGAACATCTTTTATTTTAAAGGTTAAAAAAATTTAATTTCATTATTTATAAAATTTGATTGTTTTACTCAATATTATATGATTTCATTATTGTTTATAATGTTTAAATAAACCTACAAGTTAACAATTTATGGTTGTTTAATTATTAGAAAATGTTTCGAGCAATGTATTATAGGTAGGCGATTTTACGTACTTCTATTTGTTGAATCAGGTTAAACATAAAATTAGGCATAGTATAACTAGTGTAAACACCAACAAAGAACTAAAAGTTATATAAATGTTGTGTTGGAACTGACAAAACTTGTTAGAACCATCGATCCGATACACTATTCTATTCTATTTGGTTAGATACGTACGTATATACAGTACGTATACAGTACGTATATCGTGCCACTTCGCTGTTCTTATGAGCTGTAATATATTTTGTAACGATATCATATTATCATTTATAAATAATTGTGATTAATGATAAATATTTCGCATAACTCATTTAAAAAAGAAAAAAACTAAATTAAAATAAAATAATAATAAATATGGAAACAAATATTATTTGAAGAAGGGAATAAGCGACAGCTGTCAGTTGCAGTTTATGATTGGGAATGTAACGGTATTAAAAGAAATGTACGTGTCAAGAACAAAAAGAACAGGGGATTCATTAACCTTGGAGGAGCAAACGCCCCTACAAAGGAATAACATTCGAGTAACGGGATCTTTAGGCAAGGGCAGATGTGTTTGAAAATCGTATATAAAAGAAAGGGAAAACAAAAAAAAAGGGAGAAATCGAAGAGAAAGCTAACGTCTATAACAGTACTCCGAGTAGAAAGTTCTAACTGTTTTTTTTTTTGAAAAAAAATAACGAAAAGAAGAAAGTAGGTCAACCAATCAAATGCAATCCCACGTTAAAAAAACCGACGGGCAGATTTGAAACCCACCACTAAGGAGAGAAAAAGGCATGTGTTGTGAAAGTTGAAGGATTCTAAACGAATCAGCAAGGAGCACGGGAAACTCGTGTTTCACAGAAGGGAGGAAATTCGGTAGGAACCGATTTTGCGAAAGAAAGTAGTCTTGAAAGGGAAGCAGGAGAGTCAAGTACTGGGACCAGAGGAGTCTGACCTGTGGTACGAGAACTCTTGAGAACCGTTGACAAAAGAGGCAAGACGTCTCTGAGTCAGCTTAGTAAAATAGTTGTGTTTATAACTTTGAAGCCTAACTCTCTAACGCGCTGCTTTCCTACTGTGCCTGGGGGTTTTGGACATGTTTTTAAAAAATTGTGGTATTTGTTATATATATGACCTATTATATATCATTTTAAACCTAAAGAAATTACCCTTTTAAATATATACATGTAATTAGATATTTTACTCACAGTCAACACTCCTTAGTCTTGAAAAAGGGTAAAATACACACACAAACAAAAATAGCTACACAGCACTTCACTAAACTTAATTGGCCTTTGTATGATACAGTTTGAAACATTCAGGTACACAAAGGGGTACTGAACATTCTGGGTTCACCATAACTCAAAAAGTATTTAATATTCAAGAAAAACAACAAACAAACCTAAAGAATCTTGATTACTCAGTCACTAACTTTGAACTAAACAAACGTCTGCTACGTTCCTCATAGACGTGTTACGTTGCCTAGCATCAGCGTTATAATATTTATATTTAGTCCATATCAACAGCACAGAGTATTCGAAAATCAAAGACATGCAAAGATAAATAACCAATTAGCTAAGCAAAAGTGCCGAAACCCGATTATTTGCCCACATTGCGATCGTATAGAATGTTAAATAGCGATGCATTGCAATTAACTGAATTTTATATATCCAATCTGCCGGTTATGACGAGATATGGTGATAAAAATCGATCTTACAAAAAGTTAACAAATATGATATATTGCCAAAAAAAATTGTATCAAGAAATGTAGTTGAGAGTATCATCCAAAGAATTGAAAAAAAAACTGGCAGTATTAAGGAAGTAGTATCCGTGGAAGACGAAAATCTGTAACTATCGATGACATTTAAGGTACATCAAAAGTAAACTCTCAGAACACGATATTAATATTTTTGTATGGAATTTTCCTATGCAATGATTCTAACAATAAATACAAATAACAATTTAGAGGACAGCGTAGGTTTATTGATGAGGCAACTATTTTTAACGGATTTGTCATCCGACGTACTGGTACGATGCAAACCGCCACTAGATGATGGGGGCACACCCCATAAACCCTATAGCATGACATCGGGAATGTTTGGACAAAAGATTATTGGTTGTTTAATTATAGAAAGTAATATGTATGGAGTGAGTTACTACTGCATATTCGTTAACAGAAACAGGCCAGCAATTAGGAATGTTGAGTGATTTAGTTTCTACTCTCTTTGGAATCAACCAGATGGAGAGCTTCCTCATTGCAACAGATACCTACACACTCATTTCAACAGTAGTTTCCTAATACTATGGATAGGTCTAAGACGGGTAGTTGAATATTCGGTTAGGTGACCTGACTTGTCCCTTTTGCGTTACCTTTTTATTGCTACTTAAAAACGCAAAGGTTATACAACTATTTCTAATGGTATATATGAATACAACAGCTTTATGCTACAGAACTGTAATATATAGTATTGCAAACTCATAGCTCCTTTAGAAACTGGAGAAGGAAAGCAATTTATGCAAATATTGTAAGGTCAATCTTCCGCAATTTAATTAAATACCTTTCAATAGTTAATGTTCAAGACAAATTAATCTATTATAATTCAATATTTTGCATTTAGAAGGATGATTTTTATCAAACTCTGTATTGGTAAATACTCAATTTTTGTTTCAAATGTGTTGAATGTAAACCTTGTTTAGGATATCACTGTTTTCCTAGTAATCAGACACAAAAATTATTGTACTAGTAACTGTCCTAAAAAACATCAACAAATTACAAAAACATCATTTAAATTAAAAGGAAAAAAAAATATTATATGTATTGTAATTATATAAAAAAATAATTAATAAATTTATATTAAGACATTTTGTATATAACACCCACCTAACATTTGACTCAATCTGTAGAAAGGAGATGTCAATTTCTACAAAATATTATCAATCCCGTGTTTCTATCCTGAAACCAAAAATGTTATTCAGTTCAAATTCTTTTTTGAAAATTCTGTTTATATTATTATATTAATTTATACACACACACACACACACACACACACACACACACACACACACACACACACACACACACACACACACACACACACACACACACACATATATATATATATATATATATATATATATATATATATATATATATATATATATATATATATATATATATATATATATATACTTTATATAATATAAATTAATAATAACACACACGTTTGAAATTAATACACCCCCACACACACTCAATAATTAAAACACATCTATAACACACGTTCAGCAGTCTTAGTTGTATTAATATTGTGGTTGATGGTCACTTATTTTTCAATAATTATTATATTATACTGTATAATGAATATATAGTAAATAATAATTGATTATATATTTTTTTTGAGAAGTAAACTAAAATATATGTGTAATATAATTATTTAGATTTAAATACCTGTGTTTTTGAATATATAAAGTTTTCGTAAATGTGCAACCCTTCAGAAAAATAAGTTGTCGGAGTTGAAATACAAATAAATATAAAATTGTTTAAATCATACAGTCAAAACATAGATGTCATAGAATATACCTAATAATTACAATCGTATAAAATTGCTGAAGTTTTTTGTATTATTTAAAAATTCAGATAAAATAAAATATAAAATTTTGAGTTTACAAAAAATAGATAATAGGGTTGTTGCTTTCAACTGATTTTATACTTTTGTATTCTAGCATGGTTTATGATATGGTGACACTAAACTGTAATATTTTTATTTACCAAGAACAGAAAATAAGGCTGACTAAATAATATTTAATTAGTCCTTTCATGATTACAATATTCCCCAAATATTTTCAACTGATTTTGATTTTATTTGCATTTTTTAATACTTTTAGCTATTTAAATGTTGCTCTAATAATAAATCAATACATTTTACACATCTCAAACAATACCTATTAGATTTAATTTGAAAATATATAATAGGAAAAGCATTTGATTTATTCCAAACAAAAATATCTTTCTTCCTATGATCGCTCAATTCTTCTTATTATTCATGTTCAATTACAGATTTTCGGGATATAAAAAAACTTTTGACCTATTTATACAAATATTTATAGATACCAAACGATTTCTGCGTTTACATTACCATTGATATATAAGTTACAATAAAATTAAAGTTTTTTTTTCAATTTATATTGCTGAGTGACGATAAAAATTAACATAGTAAATTTTTTAATAAGGGTCGAATTATATTTAGTCTATAACTAATAATTCGTATCACTATGTTTTATATTTCACACTCGATCTGTAACATGCAAAGTAACAAGATTCATAATTATGAAACATTAACATTGAAAAAAGAGTAATTTTTCTCTTATATAAACAAAAATGGTATTACCATTTTCCTTTGGTTTAAATTTGTGTATAGTTCTATACCATTCCTGACATCAAAACATGACCTGGAGCATTAATCATTTCATATTATTTTCAAGGATATCTTAATTATTCCACAAGTCAAGTGCAGACATCGCCCTGATTTAAGTTCATAACCCAAATTCACTATAAATTGTTTCAGTTATAACAGAATGTATTTAACTAAAATAAATAATTCTTTTATAAAATTACAGAGGATAAATGTATATATCTGTATTGTGATATTTTAGTGTTATAAGGTTTCTATGTATTAAATTTATAGTACTTGTAAAGATTCATTAGTTTTTTCATAATTAGGTAAAATGCATTTCATATATCAATTCAGCTCGTATAAGTTAAATTTTACTTATCTATAAATATACTAATAAAAAGTAAAATCTTAAGTATAAAGCATTAATATATATATATATATATATATATATATATATATATATATAATTATTTATTTATTTATTGGTGAGTTAATCGACAAAAAGAGAAGTTTAAACTAAGAAACAAATTAATTTGAGTAGTATTTAATTAAATAATTATTATTGTCATTTTACAACTGGAATCATTATGTACTTGTTTATTACTCCACAGCTGTCAAAGTGATTAATATACTTATTTTTATATAAACTATGTTGGAAAAAGATTACATATTTGTACTACAATTTAATATAATCAACAACACGACATTAAAAGTTTAAAAATACATCCTTATTATAGGGTCAATTAAGCGTTTAAGCAACTGAAAACTACTTTTTTTTGTGTTAAAATGAAATAGATTTGTAAAGTATTTTGTTCCATACCATTCGATGAATGTCTGTTTTACATATTCATGTCTCTAAAACATATTTAGAGAGACAAATAAAGTTTATGGAAAAACTTTCTAAAATTATGAACAGATATGTATAAGGTAAGGTAATTTTTTTTCTATACATGTAATATATAGTAAAGAATTTAATGGTTAGTAGATAATATATACTAATGTTAATAATAAAGAACCAAGAACAGTGTGTTTGGTAATTACCAGGAAACAACCAAAGAGTTTCCGTTGGTGTAAAACCGGAGGTTAGATGAGTGTGTATGATAATTAAACAACCTTTAATTAGAAGAATAACAAAAAATATTCAGCTTAATTATTTAAATACTTAAAAGAGTTTTAAATTGCACAGTAATAACTTTATAATTTAATACATCGTCTGAACTAGGTCTAATCATTTGTCAACTATTAATAATAATTTATTAAATAAAAAATACTTGTTTTCAATTAGAGTATAAACCAATATTATATATAGCGACAATTATTTATATATTTTTTTAAATGGGAGTTATTAATAATTACTTAAAATAGTCAAGTTTAATTATTTCCCATATATACAAAACATTTTATATATAGCCTAATCATCAAAATTCACTAACGTAAAATATTTAAAAAATGATATAGTTAATATTGGAATTTTGGAGTAATTAAAATATGTAACAAAGTAACAAAGGACATTAAATTTCATTGAGTAGGAAAAAGTGTAATAATAAACAAAACTAAATAAACTGATATAATACTGATATGTCATGACATTGCTTTAATTTTCAAGCCAAATATAATAAATGTTAACCAAAGCATAAGGTAACCAAAATTAAATTAGTTAATCAATAAAAAAATAAATTATTATAAAACTATACAAATTAGACGATAATCAAAACGTAAAAAAAATTATTCAAGTTTTTAAAGTTTTTTATCAATGTTATTATTATTAATAATTATGACTACCATCAAGTATAACCTTATATTTCATTTATTATAAAGTATGATTTATTTTAAATTATATAAGAACTCGTCACTTTGTAACATTGACTTTAATTTTTTGTAAGCACATTTAGTCTTAATGCACCTGAGTTAATACATTTTATTATGTCACACATTCATGTAATTAGAAAAAAAAAATGGGTCTTATTACAATGTTTTACATAACCATACCACTAAAATACATATTACTGATTTTATCTATCTATCTCACTTTGTTCGGTCATACTTAAGTAGAAGTACATTCTTAACATGTTTGCGTCACAATAAACAACAAATCTTTGGCAGCTAAAAAAGCGAAAAATGCCGCTGTAAAAACTTGCATTAGGGTTAAAATTTAAAAAATCTATATAATAAGAAAGATGAAATTAGTTTAATATTATTGAAAACACATTTGCAACTCGCCAATAACTTAAATACCGTTGAATTCGACCTGTTTACTTATGAGGTTGAAGACTAGTCCAAATCAAAGTCAATAAAAATAGAAATTGTTTAAACAAAAAGTTGTCTGCTTTATTAGAATCTAGTGAACAGAAATATAAACAAGACATAATATCTAATCATGTTTTCTTTCCTCGTACCTATAACCTAACAAACATTGAATTTGATAAACCAGAATTAGATTTGTTGAACAAAGGTTTAAATTATAACTTAGTTGATAATAAAAGAGATGACCTTTGATCTGCACTTATTAATGCTGAAGAAGAAATCCAAAAATTACCTATAGATAAGCAAAATATAATGACACATCATCACTGATAAAGCTCTACCTTATGTCAACAAACCATCAATTACCCAGATCAATGCAACTAACAAGGAAATGATATTTCTATGAGCATTAAAAACTAATTGGTTATCAACAAAGCTATCATAACTAAAGCTGACAAAAGGCAATTCATTTGCCATTATCAACGAATCTGACTACATAGCCAAATCTGAAAATTTCTTCACAAACAACAATATTACTCTAATAACGAAAGACCCAACCAACGACTTTCACTCCATAATTAGAAACCAAATCAATAACTACAAACACATTTTGAAGGACGGACAAAAAAGATTCCTGAAGATGATAAAACCTAGTGCACCAAATTTATGAGCTTTACCTAAATTACACAAGATAGACCACCCGATTAGACCAATAGTAAATTTTACAAACGCACCTTCTTACAGAACAGCAAAATATTTAGAACACATTATAAAAAAGGAAACTAAATTCAAAAATAACTACAGTTTGAAAAATAGCCTAGACTTGATCAATAAAATTGAAAACGTACCTTTCCAAAACGGCCAAACATTGCTTTCATTTGACATATCCAACCTATATACGAATGTCCTAATCAAATATAATATAGAAATCCTTAAAGAAAACCTAAATATCAATAGTAAACTAAGCACAGAAGCGATAAAGGAACTTATTGACCTACTAACAACATGTCTTGCCCAAAACTACTTCACCTTCAATGACAAAATATATTTACAAAATTAAGGTCTAGCCATGGGTTCCCCTTTATCTGGTATAATGGCTGTTTTTCCTCAATGAAATAGAAAATAAACATATTATCAACCCGACAAATCCGTTCAATATAAAAATAATTTATTATCATAAATACGTAGACGATATTATTTGCCTGTTTGAAGGCACGAAAGGCAAATTAATTTATTAACTGACTTCTTAAATAGCATCCACCCCACACCTAAATTTACCACAGAAATCGAGACTAACAACAGCCTCAACTTTCTTGTCCTGACCATCACCAGAGTTAATAATAAACATGAATTTGAAATTTTCAGAAAACCGTCACAAACCAATCACACAATACACAATACTTCTAACCACCCTATTTCACACAAATTGGCAGCATACAACAGCTTCGTACACCGTGCCATTAACACGCCCATGAACTTAGAAGACTACAACAACGAAATATCTACAATAAAACATATAGCTTTATCCAATGGATATGACCCCTCTTTAATAGACAAAATAATAAATAAACATAGAAAGAAATCCAAAAAATATACTTCAAGCACCGAAAAACCAAAATACATCTCTTTGAAATTCAACCGTATTCTAGATCGTCATATCAGGAACACTTTCCACAGACATGGCTATTAAATTGCTCATCGAGCTTCAAATAATTTAGGCAACTTCCTCCAAACCAAACCAAACAAGAACCAAGACCAATTCACGAATAGTGGAATTTATAAACATTCCTGTAACAACTGTGACAAGATATATATAGGAAAAACAGGGCGCTCGTACAAGACTAGATTCAAGGAACATTTACCTAGCCATAAAAAAACAACAACAGACAGACAAAAATCAAATTATGCTGAACACCTAATTAATGAGGACCACACTTACACAGACATAAACACAAATTTGCAAATATTATACAAAACCAATAAAGGCACAACAATGAATATTTTAGAAGAATTCCAAATATATACAGAATATAAGAACAACCCAGACAACATGTTAAATGACAAACTGAACTTTTCTAACAACCCTATATATGATATAATAACAAAAATTATAATTAAATAAACATAGAAAACATGTCTACATTTCATTTCAACTAAACTTAATTATCAGTATCATACTGATAACTGCTGTATAGATCCAGTACCATACCTGCAGATGGACAAGTAAGACCTATAATGTGGCCACAAACAATTTTATTATTTATGTACTACGAGTCATACTCCGATTTTATATGTGTTAGTGTTGTGTTGTGTTACGTGTTTATGTGTTAGTACGGGCCTGACGATATGTTAATGTAGATCATAATTTAAAAATTTCAAAGTTATTAATTTTGTCTTTACATTGCATAGTTTTATTTAATTTCTTTATCAAGAGTGAAACTGAGAATTGAAACTAGTAGAATAATAGAAATTGAGAAGTTTATACGTTTTAAAATACACTTTTTCAACAAATATACCTTGTGCTTTAAAATTCCCCACGAAAAAAAACTGTTTTTCATGTAAGCTGATAAGGCATAAGAGACTTATCAGTATAAACTACATTCTTTTTTCGTTACATTAATACGAATTTACATACATATTATAATTCTGTGTACTCCAAAGTATCTAAGTTACTACTTAACAAGTTTTTGATCTACCAAAACAAATAGTGCCTAGGGGTGTTACAGATATAAAGATATGTATATATATATATATATATATATATATACACACAATATTCTCATAGAAATCATATTTTGATATTCTAAAAATGTAATTTAAAATTATTTGTATTCATTAATATTGTTTTTACTCGTCAGCTGAATATAGCAGCACAGATCAGATGATTATAACAAAGCATATGTTTTATTATCATAACATGGTTTGTTTATGTTGTAATTTACCTCATTTAAGTAGGTTTGTGGTGATTAAATGTGTAGAATTGTGTTTCTAAGTACATAACAAATAACATTTAATTTTCTAGATGTTATATTATACCTAGTTAATTTTTGTTTGGTAAGCATCGCTTGATTACAACCACGATCATGACTACTTATAAACATTTTGACATAACTCCAATTATTGGAGATGGAAACTGTTTTTTCAGAAGTGTATCATATTGATTATTTGGACATTTATAAAATCATTATGATATTCGATTAGAGTGCGTTAGTAACGTAATGATAGTTTACACCTACTCTTAATCCATATTCTATAGGTGGTCTGTTGGGTGTTTGTCAGTACTGTTCTGCACAGTATTTCAAACCTGAAGTAAATACATCAAGACGCTTTACCCTTTGTTGTTATGAAGGTATGGTTAAACAGAAGCCAATAACCATAATTGATGAACTGATAGATCTTTTTACTGGTAACAATAATAAATCTAAAAATTTTAGGGAAAAACATTCGCCAGTACAACAATGCAATGTAATTTGCTTCTTTCGGTGCAAAAATTGATCTTCCACCAAATTATAGTCCTTACTCATTTAAAATTCACGGTATAACTCATCATCTCATTTCAATTTTGTATGCTGAGAATAAGGAAAACAGTTCATATGGCCAACTAACTCTACATTCTCGACTTTGCCAAAGCTAATGAATTCAGACTATTAAACTGTACTAACACGTCTCTACGAGAAGATGTTTTCTTTACTTTAAAACCCTAATTGAAAACATCAACCATTATGTGCAATCTTATAAAACAATGCATTGCCAAGTTCAAGAAGAGAATATCTTAGCTCAGACTCAAAATCGTCATCAACTAAATTTTGTGATAAGATTCTACAATGAACCCAATGCAGATCAACGTAGGTTCAATTAACCTAGTAATTTAGAAGTAGCTGCAGTTTTTGAAACAACGGATGGAGCTCCACCTTCTCTTAGATGCATAAATGTTTATGAGAAGAAATGCGAGTTACAGAAACTCAATTATGATAGTATGCATTGTTACCCAATTTATTTTATTAAATGATATATTTAACTAATTATAAGATGCCATCAACTAAGACAATTAAAATTGTAATTAGTTGCATATTATCAAAATTTTGCATATAAATAATTTAGCCATACAAAAAAAAAATTTATCCCTATCTCCCTCCATTAATCTTTTATAATCTTCAGATTTATTAAAAAACTAATAGATTCAATATGAAGTCCTCCTTATTATGAGCAAAGCAAACACGCGACGCTTTGCGCTGCACGGGGTTTACTATTAAGCATTAATTAATTTACATTTCGTTTATTTAAAGTAAATATTGATAATGTTTTTAATTGTGAACGAATTTTAAGAAAATTTTTAGTAGTTTTAATATCACCTCTTAAAAATGTTGGTATTTATGGTCAGCATTATAAAAAATGCATTATGAACTGGCTTAAAAGCACGAATTAGTCGCGAAAATAATATACGTAGTTTGAAGAAAAAATCGATACATTTACGTAACTTAAAATTGCAATCCATCATAAAAACCACTAGTTTAGCTGCTTATAATTATTTTCATATCCTGGTTTAGATTTCTCAGTTTAGATTTTTATATTTGAGAATTGTTCTGTTACAGCAGCTCTTATTCAGTTATAGAAGTTGAAACTTAACGAAAATAGTAATTATTTAGTTCTACTTTAAGTCGCCAATATCGTCCTTTAAGAATATAGATTACAAATTAGTATTGTATTAAAACAAATAATTCACAATTTTGTTGAAGAAAATATGCAATTGAAATGATTGTGCAATACAATTGTTAATTATTTGGAGTGTATAAACAGTTTAACTATGTTTTATTATTATTGTATATGTGTAAGTAAAGATATTTTATAACATTGAAATAAGACACGAAATTTAATATCTACCAAGATGTAGAAAGGAATTCATTTAAATACAATAATAACAATATTCCCAGTACATGTATTGTTTATAAGTCAAATAAGTCACCACTTTATTAATTTATATTTAGTTTAACCAATTACACTACAATATTATACTACGTTTGTTATAACATAAGACACTAAATATATAAATGTTATAATTGAAATGATTGTGTTTTAGTTATCTGTGTCTCGTGAAGTTGAAATAATAATACAAAATATAAATTAATCACAAGCTATCATTTATGATTAATTACAAACTTTATGCGGTATAATAATAAAGATAACGTAATGTTAAATTCAGAAAGAAGTAAAACAAAAGTAACTCCACGTTTATTTATACATCATAGGCCGAAAGGTAACAAAGTATAAAAACTATTTTAAGGAGAACTGTAAGACACTTGGTAATGATTGAGGAATTTAAAATAAACACGTTATATTCTAACTTAGTACCATGTCGTGTAAATTCCACATCAGTTCATCTCTAATTCGAATCTAACATGTACAGTCCTTAATTAATCATTGCATTAAGCCTTACTTACATAAGGACATATTACATAACGCTTGTACTCTAGGCTCTAACGTTCTCATGTAATTTCCAGCTCTCTGGATTCACACTGCTTGAACTCAATCTGCTATCCTCCTACTACCTCCCTTTACCATGATATTAAGACAACATATACTTAAAGATATATTAATACACCACACACTAACCCGTATTTCGTGTCCAGTCAATATTTTTAATGAACAACTAGATTTTTTTCCCCATTTACAAATTCAATGTGTTTGCTCTTGAAGTTAAACATAAATATGTTTCATTAAAAATTTAAGATTGTTAAATATCTTAAGTATTTTAAATATGTTTGTATACTGGAATTAAATTAAATATTACGATTTGGATTTTTTAAATATAAATAATATCATGGTGTTTTTTGTTTAGTATAAAATCAGCCATCATTATCTACCACAACGATAATTATAACTGTTATTTATTTTTTTAAACCAATTCTTTCATGAAGCTTACTCATGCATATCTTCTAGACATAGACGACTTATATGACTTAATTTCAATGGTTATTGAATTGTCTTAACTACCGGCTTGGATTATATTCAGACTGAAACAACAAATTTAAAGAGTTCAATTTCAATTAAATATATTGAGTAGGTTTAGAACAATGGTATATTTTTTTTTGGACTAATATTTATTTTACAACATCTTAGTAAAAAAAACCGAAAAATTGAAATTAGTACTTGTTGGAGATAAGAGACTGAGTTTACACAGAAAATCAATATTTCACGTTACCAAAAACGTATATAATAATTACAATTATGTCTGTTAATCTTTATAAGTATTATTAGTTTCTTTGAAATTGGCTAATAAATAACAAGATATAATATCCAAATATAAGTTACTGACACAAATTTTATTTCATTATTTTGTTATTGCTAGGATACATTTTTTGTACTATAATTATTACTTTCAAACTTAAAACCGATATCTAATAGTTAATTGTTTGCAGTACCTACTTTATACTTTTACATTAAACATTTTATATTTCGTCTTCTAGTATAGTGGAGTTAAACGTATTTTTTAAAGTAAAAGCTGTTAATACCGTTTTGAATTAATAGTATATAAATGTATTGTTTACAATTTTTTTTTTTTTTACATTTCTTTCCGTTCTTCCCCACTTTAAACCTTACAACATATTTATTACGTCTATAGAAATATTAAAAATATGTTCAGTTGATAGAATTGTATTAATAAATGTTCACCTAATGCAATGTATTAATAAAAACAAAATTGTAATTAATAAATCAAATTCTTTAATTAATTATTCGTTAAATTTTTTTTAACAACTTATGATAGTTGAAAAAAAAATGCTTTAATTTTTAAAATGTAAAATATATTATGACATTATTCAACGGCTAAGATATAACAACTTATACTGTAATTTTATCTACTGTTTGAGGTAGGTTAACAAATGTTTTTATGTATGTTTGCTTCCTACTTTATTCAGTATTTTTGAAAGGATATGTGTTTATTAAAAAAAAAAAAAAAAAAAAAAAAAAAAAAAAAAAAAAAAAAAAAAAAAAAAAAGATGCAAATAATGTTTTATCTTTATTTTTCAATTCTCTAGGTTTAATATTTAGCATTTTCTTTAATTAGTAATATTATTTAAATTACCTTAAATATTAAGATCTTAACAAAACTCAATTTGTATGTGTTCATTGAACCAGATTACTTGTTATTTTCAAGTTGTTCCCAAACAATATTATATATATTTGAATTTTCGAAGTTATTGAAATGTATATTTCAACTTTTAAAGTGACGATTTTGTATCAGAAATTATATTAGTCCCTTTTTTATGTAATATAGAAACAACACCTCATTTAAAGCGTCAAGTTATTTACTTATTTTTGTTTCTTAAATTTCAGAGTGAATATTTCCTTAATAACCTTTGTCATACAACAATTACAATAATTATTCCCATAAACATATATATATATATATATATATGCCTTATGTTTAAACTAGCATATCAATGATACATTTTCATATTACTTAACTTGCTCTGATTTTACTTATGCAACATATTTTCATTGAATATTAACGAATGTATAAACGTCCATTATGAAAGGCGTATTATGAAGAAATTTCAAAAATGAAAGACATGAACTGATGAACTGAAGATAAAAATCTAAATATCAATCTTCCATATTATAAGGAGGTAGTGGATTCAAATTTTCTCTACTCATATTCAAATTTATATTACGAGAAAGAGAGTGATTGTTGAATTTGTAATAAATTCATATTTAAGTTGTACCGAATAATTATTGTCACACCTATAGGTAATTTAATTACTCTTCTACATTCAAAGTTACTAGCTTTTGGCTATTCGTAAACTAATAAAATTTTATTAATATTGGTAATATTATAAAAGCTCAATCGATATTATAAAAATATGAAAGTACATGCTATAACAGTGCTTTTTCACTAATCAAATTTCTTTTTTAACGACTTTTACTGCCATCATGAACGACTTTAAAAATTGGTTTCAAGACAAACATGAAATATACTTTCGTTTCTCTACGACTTCATTAACTTTTAAAATATTTTAAGTAAGCCCTAGTAAATGTAGTGGTGGTTATTTGTTTGAATAAATATATAAATCAATAAGCAAAAAATCACACTTCCTCTAATAAGTGGAATCAAATCTTGTAATATAATGGACTCTAAATGACAACATCTTCTATAGACATAAAACCCGTCAACAAACACCCCTAAGCAATTTTGCTTCAATTACAATAAAAAATGAAAAAGAAAACAGTAATTACTTTAGAAAAATAAAATGACCTGTTTTTTGCGAGGTCAGAGTTAAATTAATTTTTTTTATCAATAACAACGCGATTTTTCATAGTATTGGGTTGTTACAATTACATTCAGAATAAAAATCTGCAAAATTTTGTCTAATTTATATTTTTTATTGAGAATGATGTATTGTTCTTATTACAAGCCCGATATGGTTTAGGATGCTCTACCTTTTGTGCTCTACACCACTGTACATTGTCTATATCACTAATTGCAGGTGGCAAGGATCTAATAGTAGATTGCCCACTTTCAAGCGCTGCAGGAAAGTAGAGGGGGAACCATCCATACGCCATTGTATGGCGGCAAGTTATAGGGGCAATAAATGAATGTTTCCGTTATGATTTACTTTGTATAAATGTTAATACCCCCCGAAAATGATAGGCTAAGTACATTTTTGGATGGGTCCGTAAACCCAGGGAGAACATCGCTCGCATTCCGGGATTTCGCTTTCGTTTATTAAAAATTATGTCTATATTGGCGGCGATGTTCGGTCAGCGCAAGCCTTAACTATAACCCTTATCCCCTTTATTTTGTAAATATTATTTATAATGTTTATATAATATTCTAAATTAGTTTAAATGTGGTAGAAATTAATTAGGTTTGTTATAAAATGGCTGCCTATGTGTGACTTGTCCGTAATGTAGGATTGGTTTACTGAGAGTGCTTAAATGGCGGCTTAACTAAAAGATCCACGAACCAGTCCAAGCTCCAACTATTACATGGCAAATGGTGGCAGAATACATTTAGAGTTTTCCGTTCTTTTAGGTTGCTCCTCTCCTATGTTTTATATTAACGTTAACTTCTTTCATCTTGATGGCCAAACACTTTTTTGCCTATTTAAAAAAAAATTAAAACTCTAAAGTGTATAATATTTAAAGTATACATAATATGCATTTAAATATACATAAGTATATATATCAAGCAAATTATAACATTGTTTTGAAAGTTTGTGAATAATTTTTAAAAACTTTCAACTTTTTGTTGCAAATCGTTACAAAATAAAATTCATAATCTAAATCAAATTTTGTCACTACATCTACATTTCCGATATCGTGTTTGTTTATACATGTAAAACCTTTTTCACTAATCTCCTCCGAGATTCCATTTATGGGGCTATGGAATACAATTTTGATATTTATTTTTAAAACTGATACAAAATGCGTATATAAATGATATTATTATTATTCTCTAATAATCTTGTAAACGTTTAGAACATGTATGTAACAAAGTTGAAGTTACATACATGACAGGTGATGTTAAGAGTCCAGACATAATAAGAGACAAAAAAGAGGTAAACCGAGGTATTGTATTTATTTAAACATCGGGTCTTCAGTGCATTTATACATCGTGCGATTTATATCTGTCTTTGAACAGGTTAATGCATTCGCTTACCAAATGGTTCTTTTAAGAGCTTTATTTAAGCTTTCTTTGAACTCACAAAGATTTATTTAAAGTACTATGTTATGGTAGTCACTTAAACGAAGCTTCTCTCTAACTCCTGCTTTGATAATTCTTTTACGAGCATATATTTCGACCCAATGGATGCATATTATACACGTCACGTCAAAATTCCGTTCATACAGCTGATAACATTTTAAATTACAGTGACAATTACTGAATTTTACGTTGAAATTTTGTAAACTAAAGATTATCTATCTATCTATCTATCTATCTATCTATCTATATATATATATATATATATATATATATATATATATATATATTAGTATATATTTATCTTTTAGTGTGAATGTTCTGTATATATCTTTACAGAAATAGATTGATGGAATAATTTATTCGGAATTGAAGTTAGTTTGTATTTTTGAAAATATTCTTGGACGAGTAGACTACCTTCAGATGCTGAAAGAAATGATACATAAAGTAATGTTTTGGCTTCGGAGTAGTTTTAAAATAAATCATCTTAATTAATAAAAAAACAAAAGGAGTATGAAAAAACTTAACATGGAAGAAACCTAAATTGAAAATGTTTGTTGTGTTGACTAATTTAAGACTCATATCAAATTGCACCACATGGAATGAGGTTAGAAAGCATATCTACTGGAAAGAAACTTCTTTTCATTTGTTTTGTAATTTTTGTGTGTAACCCTTGAGCCTCTTTGGAAGCGTGTGACATCCGATTAGTGTCTATGTGTAAGTCTTGTATTGATGTGGTATGACTCATGGAACTTGTAATGGGTTTAACAATAGGAAGTAGTAAATGAATTTTTGTTTTATATATTTCAGGTAAAAATGTGATTCCGGTGAGATGATATTATTAAAGTTCTAACTGCATAACAAAAACGCAAACAAAAAGTACAAGCGAAAGGTCCAATAGTAGAGGTAATTTGTTTTTTACTTTATCTACACTGGATACGTTCAATGTGTATTTATCATATATTTTTGTAAAAATTTGTTTTTAACAATGTCAAGTAGATTGTTGGGGAATATTTTCCATAAATTAGAGCTGTAGAAAAATAATTTCTTTAACTTAAAATTGAAATAAAAGTCCCATTGTTTTTTTTATTGTAATTCTCAATCTATTTAAAATGTTTTTTAGTTACAAGTAACAGATTTTTTATGAGCCTTCCATTCAGACAAAAATATTTAAAAAATACATTAAAAGCATTGTCCAGTTTTTAAACGTTCATTACTGACCATTTATCACTGTTATTAATTTAATTTAGAGTTAAAGTTTCAGTTTCATAGTGGTAATGTGAATTGACACTTAAATAAAATTTATTACACTACTTGTCTCTTGATTTACTCTATTTAACATTCAACAATTTAAACTTATACAGAAAAATATCAGACAAATTTGCTTGATTACTAGTACAGATTTTCTATTTTTTCTAAAGTCAGGTGGAACGTATGAGCCATATACCCTAGATGGACATATATAAATTATTCTTCATTACACAGAGGTAAAAGGAAAATATCAAGTAAGGAAATACCCTAGAATATTATATTAAAATAAAAGTATAAATATACAATGGAGATAATTTTTAAAAAAAATTCGCAACCATATGTACCGTTCGGGTAGAGAAATTTTTAAAAAAGTTTGAAAGTCGTACTAAGCTCCAAAACAAAAGAACGGTCATGTCTAGTGATGGAACCTCTCAGTTAGGTCCGTTCTTATCCTTACCTTAGTTTGTACCAGAGTTCAATATTTACAGAAAATAACAAAGCAGATTAACAAATAACAAGTCAATTTATTTCTCTCAAGATATAAATTGACTTGTTATTTGTTAATCTGCTTTGTTATTTTCTGTAAATAGTAAATATATATTATAAAAAATATATATTTAAAAAAAAGTTAATACGCCTTAAATAATAAAGAAAAGTTATTTAATTAAACCCTTAAAAAAATTTAACAATAATGAAAAGATCCCACCCCAAATGAAAAGAAAATTTATTAAACCCTCCCTTTTTATACAAAATTACAAAATATCTTATTTTTGTTTAATGAGATAAGTCACAAAATGATTTTTGATACAAAAATTACTTTAAATATAACAAATCGAAGAAACAAAATACTATATAATCGAAGAAAATAAATAAGTAGAAGTATCTATATATGTTTACATGTGTTTTTTAATCAGTTGGCCAACAGTAAAAGAAAACTAATTTATATAATTTAAAAAAGTTACAAAAGGTTTTGACGTCAATATAATTAATTTGGGTAACTAACCCCTTTGGGGTCGTGAATCCGAAAAATTGCTAGCATATTCTACCCTAATTGAATCAAAAAATATTTGAAATAAATGAGTCTGATTTGCCTTATTATTTATTTTAGAACATTTCACACACAGTTAGTTTTTTTCTTACCAAGAAGAAATTTCACTTAGCTTCTTGTTACTGATGACAATTTACGTCATTCTTGGACCAGTGTATAACTGCATTCACAAAGACAAAGGCAAGCACTAGTAAGGCAGAAAAACTTAGTTTTCATGTTTCAAGATGAAATTAAAGTTTCATGTTAGGCATTGTACTTTACAAATAATACTAACGTTAAGTTACAAAAACATTGACTGTTGTATATCAAAATAGGTCTGTTATAAATTTAAATTGCAATAAATTTTAAATTGAAGAAAACTTGTTATTAATCAATGAAAAGAGAAATTAAACAAAATCCTACAAATTAATTCAAAAATACAAAGCATTTATGATAGTTAATTCAAAGCAGAAATTTAATTATTAAAATTTTACCTCAGTAAGATGAATTTGATCTATTTGATTACCTGGAGCAAAGTGAGGTGATTCCTGCGAGTTAAAAAAAAGGAACTTATTCAAGAAATTTAAGAAAACATCACTAAATATAAATTTATTAATTTTGATAGTAAGACCTTTTTGCACGCACACACGATAAAATTTAACTGAATTACTTGGGCTTATATACCCTTTAATTTCACAATTTTATTGCTATTAAATTTTCATTTAGATTAAGCCATGTGCTGGACTTTCGTGTTGCGAACGTAGTAATGAAACGACAAGCCAAGATATCCTATGTCGCAAAATGCCCAGAGCGGTTCAGCTGTTGCTTGTTATCTCGCTCATGCCTTATGCCGTGTTCCAAAGTGCATGGTTTCGTTTAAATAGGGGTTTGTGAATAAAATACGTACCGGACTTAAAAAAACGCTACAGATATTACGATTTTATTAACATAGATCTTTCGTTATTTTCCCCCAGATTTACTTAAGCCATTTTCAACAGATTATACCTCCAAGTTTGAATCATAGATCGATTAGTATTAAATTTATTCAAATATATAATTGTATAGCCTTTCCCTATATGAATTAAAAAATAGCATAGTTAATTAATTTAAATTGGAATATAAAACATATTATTAAAATTTTAGTTATTATCAAGTGTGTAAAAATAAAATATTTATAATTTATGATTTTTATAATCAACGTTTGCATTACCTACTGTAAAGACTATTTATAACATATATAGTTGAAATGATTTAATTTGTTTAATTAATTTTCAAGGACTATAAAAAAAAAAACACCGAGATGGGTGAACATTATTTTAAAATATAACTTTCTTAAATTAATTCTCAATAAAACTTAAATATTTTTATTTGCTGAATTTTCATTTTTGTATCTCCTTTGAAAATTTTATATCAATCAAGAACTCCTTAAATACTGATAGGCTCTTTTTATTTAAAAAGCGAAAAGTTTACACATTTTACATACCTTAATTATATCAATTCACCACTAACGATCATAGTGTGTATTTTTTTTATTTCAATGTAAAATGAAAATTTATTTAATTAAGAATTAAATTGATTTATATACATATATATCTTCCAAGATAGATTATTAGTTTTTTATTAAAAATGAGATTTTGTTAAGACCATAAGAATAAAAATAAATTGAATACGACTTTTCCTTTTTGAAGGTTGTCGCTTTCACTAAAAATAAATATGCCCCTCTTTCATGAAAAATTCAGAATATTTGAATTTGAAAGACACACTCAATAAATTTGGTGACATTTGTCATTCTTTTTTCTAATATATGTATATATATATATATATATATATATATATATATATATATGCCCCTCTTTCATGAAAAATTCAGAATATTTGAATTGGAAAGACACACTCAATAAATTTGGTGACATTTGTCATTCTTTTTTCTAATATATATATATATATATATATATATATATATATATATATTAGAAAAAAGAATGACAAATGTCACCAAATTTATTGAGTGTGTCTTTCCAATTCAAATATTCTGAATTTTTCATGAAAGAGGGGCATATATATATATATATATATATATATATATATATATATATGCCCCTCTTTCATGAAAAATTCAGAATATTTGAATTGGAAAGACACACTCAATAAATTTGGTGACATTTGTCATTCTTTTTTCTAATATATATATATATATATATATATATATATATATATATATATATATATATATATATATATATACAGTATATATTATATTAATTTATTTTGTCAATCAACTAACTTTAATAATCCTGAAAAGCCGACAGTGGAAATATATATTATTTTCATTAGCCTGCAAAGCTGATATTGTGAGAGAAATTGTCCTTATGTTATTGTCAACTATATTCAGGAGCTATAAAAGGGACAATAAATGTTGAACAGTTAACGTCTTTTATTACTCTCCTTCCATCTATAGCGTTTAGTGAAAGACGATTATGTTATGCAATAAAGTTATTTTCTTTTAATTTTTTCATCTTATAAAATAGTTAAATTACGTTCAATATATGATTACAATGAAATGGTAAATTTTACAATTCATTAAATAATTTTAATAACAATTAGACGTACGTATATTTACATTATAAACTTGTGTTTTTATTATAATTTATATGTTGAAAAGTTAGATAGACTGTTTTAAATAATTTGTTTTTTACAAATTAAACTAGTATAGCATATTTTATTAAATCAAAACTACATTTTTTTTAATGACCTAAAGTAGGCTAAATGATTTCGGTTAATAGAGAAAAAATATTCATATATAATAATTGTTCCTATACAAATTTAGAGTTTATTGTATAAGATTCAGTTTTTTTATTGTTTATTGTAATAGCACAATGATCACCTTATATGATTTTTTTCTAATGATGGTGATTCTTGTTAATTAGACCTATAATAATATATAATTAGATAGATTTTTATTTCCAACAGGTTATAAGTTACATATTGTTATTTCTTGTCAGTGTACAAGGAAACATAATTATGACACTTTTATGAATGTAAATATGTTTTACACATAGTAATACATTATTGAGATTATGTACGTCCTGGAATATTTTCAAACTTTTGTAAATCATAAACATGAACCATTAGATTTTTAATAATACTGTAAACTTTGAAACCCTTACATAAATAAAAGTTGAACTTGACATGTGCGATGGTATACTTCAAAAAACAAAACTTAAACACAAATTATCTTATATAGTAAGTTTTTTTTTTTTTAAACGAGTTTCAGTGACTAGGTCGCCATCTTAAGTAATGCAGAAACACAAAAATGAACTAAGTTTAAAAATTTTAAGGCCTATATGAGATGGAAAAATAATGTTCTTCTTATAGAAAAATATCGTTCATTACATATCGAATCCGATATATTTGAAATATGCACAGAGATATTGCGTATGCTTATTGTGGGACGAAACAAATATTGAAAAGTTTGATTCGCCACGTAATTATATTTGTAATTGTTTTAAATAATATATGTACAGGAATAAATTTGTGGGAGTGTGTGTGGGGGGGGGTGTGTGTGGTGTGTGTGTGTGTGTGTGTGTGTTTGTGTGTGTGTGTGTGTTGTAAAATAAGTGCTTTATATTGTTATATGATTGTTCTGGAAATTGTGGTGTGTTTTGATATTTGGTTTGTTAATATTGTGTATAATATTGTTCACTATTGTTTATTAACAAGTTCATTCTACTAAATATTTTCTCTTATTTTTGGCACAAATTCAAAACACGTTTGTTTAGTGCAAGATGAGTATTTTCAACCACAAAACTTATTTACTTCAGTCCCATTGTAACATCTTAAATTTATGGCCGACAGTTTTCCTCTTTTTATATCGTCCTTATGTTGTTGGAGGGTAGTGGAATGATTTATGATCCTACGGACTTTGTTCAAAATTAATTATGATAGTAGTACCATTGTAATAGTTCGTTGTACACTGTAACAATAAATACATTGTTCTTTTGAGTTAAACTGTGCTCAAGAATGAATAAACATAATTTAACTATTGAATTATTTTGATTTATGGTAAATATAATAATATTTTCTACTGTATTATTGCGTTTATATTTTTACCTAACAAAAAATATATATTTTAAAGCTTTTAAAATACATTAATGGAGCACTTCAATTTTCTTTCCTTAAATGCTGACGAAAAAATAAATTTATCAAATATTAGGGTAGTGATTGTATTTTCAAATCAATGTGTATCATAATCACTGTCCGTTGATCTAGGCCACCTGTAGAGTTTACAGTTGATTATATCTGTTGGTTTGTTTAACTTAATTGTAATTGTTGAACTAAATAGTTTTCTATAAATTCTTCTACTTTATTATGTATTGTAAAATGTTGTGATTTCAATATTAAATCACGCATAATATTAAGTAGATATTTATAATAAAATTATTTATATTTTTCATAACAATGAAATTAAACTAATAAAACATGGTTTATTGAATACTACTACTTAAAATGTGGATGCTTTAATATATTTGTATACACCAATTCTAGTTGTGGGTATAGTGTTGAGACTAGCTGCAAATACCTTTACACAATATACAATGCCATTTCACTGTTAAAAAATCAAATATATTTTAGTTTCCAGAAACAAATTATAATTATTATCGATAACGGGGAATTTAGACATAAAAAAATCGCTCTATGTCTTCCATTTCGTCCTAAAATCCTTAACCCCACACCTGAGCGCCGTAACTGAACACTAATCTTAGGACATCATTAAAAATACATATTTTATTTACAAACGAAATGTTTTCATTAAATATATATTCTTTTATAAAATAAATTGAAATGAAATTCTATTGTTGATAATCTGTTTTTAAAACGTTTCTTACAGACAGTTTTGATGATAGCAATGAATGAAAATTCCACAAAACCATAATAAAACAGCAGCAACACAAAGACTGTGTGGTTATGTTTATTCTGCCTTGTACAGTAACCAGTAATAGATTGCTAGATAGATTTTAAAATACAATATTTTCTAACGCTGATTTGTTTGTTGAATCAGGATAAAGTGCCTATTCCTAGGTCTACGTTGTTGTTCTTGTTGAAGCATGCAGTACGTATTCACTGTCTCTGTTTGTTGTTTTAATATACTACCATTTTTCATATTTAGATGGTTTTCAACCATTCCTAAATAATAATATGTTATATAGTAATTAATTTGTATTTAAATAGGATTCCATCTACACCAATAGTCTTGGAATATATTTTCCAATATTTCGCAGTGTGACATTTTCCGATACTAGTATAGTATCCACTACGAACGCCAATAGTCTTAAAGTGGACCTTCAATAATCCCTCTGCAATTAAATTTGTTATGAGTTTTATTCTTACAAAAATAAAATTAGTAACGTAATCAATTATTATATTGCTTGACACAGTACATGATTTCCACCTTGTACAGTAACCAATAATAGATTGCTAGATAGCTTTGAAAATATATTATTTTCTAAATCTGAAGTTAATTTGTTTGTTGAATATGGATTCCTTGGTCCTCGTTGTTATAATTGTTGAAGCCTGCAGTACTTATTCACTGCCTCTGTTTGTCGTTTTATTACACTACCATTTTTCATATTTTGATGATTTTAAATCATTCATAAATAAAAAAAAGTTAGTTAATTTCGAGTTATTATTTTATATCACTGCAAGCATCTAATATACAAGGTATACAATTTTAATAGAGACTGTGAATATAGACGAATATTATATTATTTATTTGGTTTTCATAAGCCGTTACGGATTTATTAAATTGTGTATACATATTCCTACTGGAATACTTCCTTAATTGAATCATTTATGCAACATTAATGAAGAAGAAGATATTCGATCTTTCATTGATGTGTTTCTTATACTTAAGGAACGTATTCATAAAATATTTAAGAATATTGACTTTAACTGAAGAATGAAACAAATAAATGGAGAGCAATAGTCAAAATCGGTATATTTTTAATATTTCCTGATATATAAATTTAGTTTGATAGAGTGAAGTCGTAATTTACATTATCGTGTTTTCTAATTGTTAATGTTTGGTTAAGAGATATTTTGTTAAGAGATGGAGTATGTGGCATTATTTTTCATTATCAATGAACGCAGTAGTATAATTTTCATCATAATCTCTATATTTTAAGTCCAGTTAGAATATATAGCTATTTTTTATAAGGATATTATAATGTTGTAATCAAATTGTTAACAAAAATAGATTAAAATATTGAATAATTATGTAGAAAAAATTCTGTCTTAAAAAGGCAAACCCTATGACGATTGTAGGACAATCGATATTGTTTCATGCTTGAAAATGTTGAAAGTTACATTAAATAAATTAAAATTATTATTGAGATATGTGTATTTTAGGCTATATCATCCCTCTGACGATCTCATGAAATGTAAGCTAAATATATGTTAATATTAAGGATAGTCGATTCTATGGTTTGAACACGTGTGAACTTATTATAACAACATTAGTTTTGATCACTAATAGTATTACGTTTCTTCATTGCACGAAAACCCCATCACCTTAATTTCAAAACTTTATGCCAAATCTGTTAAAATCATGTAGTACACGTAAAGAAAATATAATTAAATTGATTTTCTAATTTTGTCAATATTGTTCAATTACTTTTTGACTCATCGTGATCCTAAATGTATATAAAAATTAACATATAATAATAGATAATCACCTTAAAAACTTAATACTATTTAAAGTTTCAAAAAGTTATTATTTTTACGAGAATTATATCTATGATACTATTGAGGGGTGTTTGAGATCTCTAAAACCAACCCATAAATAACGAAACAGACCAGTTGTTCAAACAATATAGCTTGTTATGAAGATGTGGTATTCGAGCACACTTTGAAAGAATTCGTTTTATAATATATTATATATTTTATGACCTGTTACAAAGTAGAGCACATAATGTCAACTGTATTAGAACAAATATGTTTTGTTTGACATATTTACGTTTATTATTAATGTAGAGACTGGTTGTGTCTACAATGATTTATATGTCACACATCATACGTATTTTATGCAGCGTACACTAAATTACGAAAGTTTCTAAAGTTTATTTATATTCGACTTTTATTTACTACCAATTATTTTAGATATAACAATATAATATATATGTTTATGTGAAACACTCTATTACTTCTTTCGTACAGTATATAATTAATCTACGCAATGAAAACGTATATTACTATTAAGAAGTAATTATTATATTACGTAGTTACCTTTAAGATTTTTTATAATATAAATCATTTAATTTAAAAGTAAAGAAGAACCCCCTTTTACTCTTTTTAAAACTATACCCCTAAAACTTTTACTTATTTTTTTAGTTTACAAAATATGTATCATACGAAGTTGCAACAATGAGACTGACCTTACTACAATATTTTGAATCATTCTATGAAGAATGTAAGAAGACCCAAATCCTCTAGGAATGTTCTCTGGTTTTTATGAAGCTAAAAGCATATAATTATCTACCTAAAGATATAAATAATGGTTAAACTTTGAAAATCGTGTTACGTAAATGAAAAGATTTGTAAATAAGAAGAAAAATGTTAATAATATAATCAATATTTTAAACTAATTACCACCACTATATAATATATACATTATTATGTTTTGTTTTAGTTTTATTTGCCTTGAAAATTTTGTGTGAATATGTCATCACATATTTAGTTTGTGTTTGTGCCTATTGGCAAATAATTTCGTATAAGACAGAGGTAAGGGGAGGGGGTAAGAGCATAAGGCAAGCTACAGAGCAGTAGTGTTTGAGCCACTGAAGAATCATCATCGCGTCTCCCTCGAGACTGGACAAGAGATTCACCAGGGTGCACCCGCCTTCTCAACTCGACATCGCACAGCATCGGTATCCGTAAGAATCATCATATACAGTCCACATAACAAGTCGGTAAGTCTAAAATAATAATATTACCGCCAACGCCAAAACATTGGTCCCTCGGCCACGGATTCGATTGCTCTGAGTGAACGCCCTTACCTCTGTCGAGTGGGGAAGAAACATTTATATTTTACGAATTTAAACATTGTAGACTTTACATGAGTGTCTTCTCAAAATTACATTGAAATTGACAAAAGAAAATATAGAATTATTATTTTCAACTATCGCATTTATTTTTGATTGTAATGTACATGTTTGCTTTAGTCGTTATTATAAAGCTGAAGTCAAGTTATTACGCGCATATTGTAGTTTAGTGAAAATCAATAATACAAAGTCTGTCCCCTCTGAAGCCGGCTTAGGCCTAAGTAAACAAACATTCTTATCTGAGAGACAGACTGTAAATAACAATTCATTGACTATATCAAGATGTTTCTGTTTGATTTACACAATGAGTTAACAATTTTATTTATACACGCAAACTAAACTAGGCTACTTCTTATATCTCTAAGTAAAAGTACGTCTTATATTTTAAAGAAAAAGAAATCTTGTGTATTCTTATCAATATTAGCATAGTAAATTCATATTTATGTTATCGTTATATTGCTTAGTTAACAAACAACAAGAAACTAATTACATTTGTTGATGAATATTGGGGAATAGTTTGAAAACGTTGTTTACAAATAGACATATTCAAATAACAAACATTTTTACTGCCTAGGGTAAAATGTCAGGTACAAAGAAGATAAATTAGCCTTGGCTAAAAAAGATAACTTATTTTCCCGTATACAATCTGTTTATGATCTAACAAAGAAATTATCGGATAAAGATATTTTTCAAAAGTTTATGGTTCAAGCGAAGTCTGTGCCCTCTCTGAGATCCGAATTTATTGACGCTTTAGAAAATTGGCAATTATTAAACATAGAAGAAGATGAAAGTTTTGTTCCAAACTATGCTCCATTAGACGCTGTTAGTGATATGTGTAATTATATAGCCTATAGTTTAACAGAAATAGAAAATAGAAACAAAAGTAAACAAAAAGGAGATAACTCTGGAACCCCTCACACTATAGCACAAGCAGTGCCACGCCTTACAAAGCTGGAAGTATGTAACTTTGATGGTTCACCTGAAAAATGGCCGGTTTTTTATCAATTGTTTAGCAAATTAATCCATGAGAATAAAACCCTAACTAACCTAGAAAAAATAAATTATCTTGTTACACATTTACAAGGCCCTGCACTAGCCATTTGCACGGGTGTGCTACCCACTGCCGAAAATTATGAAATATTATATCAAACACTTATTGATCGGTATGAAGATCAAAGACAACTTGCAGCCTTATATTTAACAAAAATTATTGAATTTAAGTCAATTTCACATGAATCGGAAAAATCGCTAAATGCATTTTTGGAACAATTTGTTGAGGCTGTTTCGGCTCTTAAACAACTAAAAATAGAAGATTTAGCTGATTTTATGTTTGTACATTTCGCACTAAAGAAATTAGATAGTGAAACCGCACGCAATTTTGAAATGACTGTACGCAAAGATAAAATGCCAAAGTTTGATGCCCTCACAATGTTTGTTAGGGAACAGGCAAAAATTTTAGGTAGAACTAGGAGGCCACCTGTAATACCGTGTGTGCAAAAAACACAAACATTTAAAAATGCTCATGCATTTATCTCTACAAAGCCTCAAATTAAGAATGTAACCGCACAGAAATGCCCTTTATGTTCACAACCAAGACATCAATTGTACAGATGTCCCTTGTTTCATAAAATGTCCATCGTTGAACGATGGGATTCTGCAAAAAAATACAATGCCTGCTTTAACTGTTTGTCCCTTAAACAACACAGTTATGTAAAATGCGCTTCAGAAAATTCTTTTACAAAGTGTCACCGCAAACATCACTCACTTCAACACAGGGAAATAGAGACACCATTAAGCAAAAACAAGATCCTGAAATCGGATAGCGACCTCACTGTCTTAGCCACATCAAGTAGTAGAAATATTACGGATACTATTGTTGCCAATAAATCCATATTTCATTAAAATGGGAGTTCATGTCTTTCGGAAATTCAAGTTGCGCCAGTGGTTAATGTGTTGTTAGCGACTGCTATAATCGAAATACAAGATGAGTTTGCAAATTTTCATCGGGTTCGTGCTTTAATAGATAATGGAAGTTAATCTCACTTTATTACACCAGCTTGTTGTAATATGTTAGGTTTACAGAAATCCAGCACTGACACTGTGGTTAAGGGGATTGGATCTGGTGGTCTTAAGCCCAAATACTCAACTTCGTTTACATTTCGCTCCACAAAAATTCATTCCGTCAAATATAAAATATCGGCCTTAGTAGGGGAGTTTTTGATTGATCCGATACCTACTCATCACATTTCAAAAGATCACCTTGCTCATATTAAAGGCCTTGACCTCGCTGATCCTGAATTTGGTACCCCTGGTAAAATTGACATATTACTGGGTGCTTCGCTATGGCCTTACTTGTCAGGTCCAGGAAAGAAATTTGGGCCCCCAAATACGCCGACGGCTGTTGAGAGTTCACTAGGATATCTGATAATGGGAAAGGTTAAAACTAACCAATCCACAAAATTTACTGGCAGTAATTGTCTCATCTTGCAGCCCTCCCTGGCAGATCTAGTTCAAAGGTTTTGGTCGGTTGAGGAAATCCCTGAGTGTAAAATCATGAGTGAAGATGAAAAGAAATGTGAAGAACTATTTTCGGAAACTTGTTCCAGAAATGAGCTGGGTAAGTTTTCTGTGGCGCTTCCGTTCAAACTATCGCCAACATTATTAGGAAAAACAAAAGAAGCTTCTAAAGACCAGTTCCTGTCAATTGAAAGAAGGTTATTTAAGGACCCAGATCTGTATAATCGCTATAAGGAAGTATTGGAAGACTACATTTCTAAGAGATATGTATCAGGGCCCATTAATGAAAATGACAGTGATGCTTATTATATGCCTCATCACGGCGTATATAAGCCAGAAAAACTATCAACCCCGCTCAGAATAGTTTTCAATGCAAGTGCCGTATCCACATCCAGATACTCGCTTAATGATTTGCTTCATACTGGACCCAAACTTTATGCCGAAATATTTGATATTTTGTTAAATTTTAGGTTGTTTAAAATAGTACTGTCTGCTGATGTTAGTAATATGTATTTACAGATTAATGTTGACAAAGATCATCGCAAGTATCAAAGATTCGTTTGGAGACCCAATAAGGACAGAGAAATCCAAATATATGAATTTAACACTTTGGTTTTTGGGATCAAAAGTTCACAATATCTCGCTTTAAAAGTATTGAAAATGTTGGCCAATAGTGAGGAAAGTCGGTTACCACTCGCTTCAGAAATTGTAAATCGTGATGTTTACATGGATGATGTGGACTGTTCTGTTCCTGATTCCAAAACTGCATTGACCCTATATAACCAACTGAACCGACTTTTTGCCTCTGGAGGGTTTAAACTAACAAAATGGTGTTTCAACTGTGATGCTATTCTCAGTGAAATCCCAGAAGAAGAGAAGCTAAATTCTGCCCTCGAATTTAACAAAGAAAGTTATGCTAAGGTTCTAGGAATGCAATGGTTGCCTCATGAAGATTCGTTTTTCTTTTAAATACTAGTTGAAAATATACACTGTACCAAACGCAATATTCTGTCCACGGTCGCTCGCATATTCGACCCGCTAGGACTGTTAGCTCCTGTAACCATAGTAGCGAAACTCTTAATAAAGAACTTATGGATTAAGCTCGTGGGTTGGGATGAAACACCGCCTCAAAATATCATCGATAAATGGAATCGAATTTGTAAAGAATTACCGCTTCTGTCTAACTTGAAAGTTAGTCGCCATTGTGCAATATGTCCTGGTTTACGAACAACCTTGATCGGGTTTTCGGACGCAAGTGAAAAGGCTTACGGCGCAGTAGTGTATGTGAAAACGGATTTCGGTGATGGAACTTGTAACGTAAGGTTGTTATGTGCAAAATCTAAGGTCGCTCCAAAGAAAGTAGTGTCGGTTCCGAGGCTAGAGTTATGTGCCGCACTCCTGCTTTCAGAACTTATAAAACATATTGTTAAGGTGTTCTCAAGTCGACATCGTTTTAGTAGCATCACAGCATTCACAGATTCAACAGTAACGCTTCATTGGATTAAGTCAGACCCATCTGTATGGAAAAGTTTTATTTCCAACCGAGTTGCAAAAATTCAAGACAATGTAACAATGGATGCATGGAGACACGTATCAGGGCAAGAAAACATCAGTGATTGTCTCTCAAGAGGCCTTAGTCCAGCATAATTGCTTAATTACCCATGTTGGTTTGATGGACCATCTTGGCTTAGAAAGCATGAAGAGGAGTGGCCACCGTCAACTGCAGCTGAGAAATCATCAAATGACGTAATCTTTAAAGAGACTAAACAGAAAGCTTTGGTTTCTGTTTCAATGCATCAAGAGGAGTTTGTTCTTCAACCATTGCTAGCTCGAGTGTCAACTTATCAGGTGTTGTTGAGAGCCACCGCCATTGTCTTCAGATTTCTTAGATTAAAGTCGATTGTTAAATATCCAATTTCCGCTGAAGACCTAGAAGAAGCGGAATTAACATGGATTAAAGCCGTTCAACGCACCAAATTCAGAGAATGTATTCATCAACTATCTAATAATCTGCCTGCACCAAAAACTTTACGCTACCTTGATCCATTCATGAAAGAAAATGTATTAAGAGAGGGAGGACGTTTGGAATATAGTGACTTGCCATATAACCAGCGACATCTACTTCTTTTGCCGAAAAATGAACAATTACCATCGAAACAATATGCATACTGGATCACATTTAGTCTTAGCCTTACTAAGACTAAAATATTGGATTCTATCTGCCCGTGGTCAAGTCAGACGTCGCCTTCGACAGTGTAACATCTGCTTCAAAGTGAATCCTAAACCGATAACCCCGAAAATGGCACCATTGCCTGAAGCAAGGGTTCACCAAGCAAAAGCGTTTACACATACTGGTGTAGACTATGCAGGACCATTCATGATAACGATGTCCCGCTTAAGAAAAGTTAGACCACAAAAGTCCTACCTATGTCTGTTTGTTTTCCTAGTGGTGAAAGCTATCCACATAGAACTTGTAGCGGATCTCTCCACAGAATGCTTTCTTAATGGCTTAAAAAGTTTTTTATCAAGAAGAGGAACTTGTTCTAAATTATATTCGGATTGTGGAACAAATTCCATTGGGGCCCGCAACCAATTAGAGGAAATACACAAGTTTAGCATCTCTGAGGGATTCAGAACCGCCATCGGTCAAGAACTGGCTAGACACAAGGTGGAATGGAGTTTTAACCCTCCGTCATCACCTCATTTTGGAGGGCTTTGGGAAAGCAATGTCAAGAGTGTAAAGAGCCATCTGAAAAGGGTTATTGGATTACAGATCTTAACCTATGAAGAACTGAACACAGTACTAATTCAAATCGAAGCTCTTTTGAATAGTAGACCCTTGTCTATACTATGTCATGATCCGAATGCTCCATCCGCATTGACACCTGCACATTTCTTAACGTTGAGTCCAACTTTGGACTATCTGCCTTCAGTTAACACCCTACAGACACCACTTAACCGTCTTAGTCGATACAGATTACTTGATAGGATTGTGCAAGACTACTGGAAACGTTGGTCTCTTGAATACTTACAAGATTTGCATGTAAGAAGTCGCTGGAGAGAACAGTCAAAACAGCTTAAAACAGGAACTTTAGTGATGCTGATGGATATCAATAATACGCCCCTAAGCTGGCCAATGGGGATAGTCGAGGAGACATTTCCAGGCAAAGATGGAACTGTTCGGGTAGCTAACGTACGAACCAATAGGGGAGTTTATCGACGTCCAGTGATAAAACTATGTCCACTCCCAACGCAGTAAAACCAATTTTTGTGTAACATAAAAGTGATATTTAATTTTGTTGATTTTTCTAGAAGAATAATGTTTTGTTTGATAATAAAAGTGATATTTAATTTTGTTGATTTTTCTAGAAGAATAATGGTTTATTTGATAATAATTTATAGTAACAAGATGCTGTGTTTTCAATATTTAATAGACTCAATCTTAAAAAAAAAAAAAAAAAAAAAAAAAAAACTATGGGATTTTATTTTTCTGAAAATAGTATTTTGAGCGCTTGGGAGTATGTTTGTGCCTATTGGCAAATAATTTCGTATAAGACAGAGGTAAGGGGAGGGGGTAAGAGCATAAGGCAAGCTACAGAGCAGTAGTGTTTGAGCCACTGAAGAATCATCATCGCGTCTCCCTCGAGACTGGACAAGAGATTCACCAGGGTGCACCCGCCTTCTCAACTCGACATCGCACAGCATCGGTATCCGTAAGAATCATCATATACAGTCCACATAACAAGTCGGTGAGTCTAAAATAATAATATTACCGCCAACGCCAAAACAGTTTGTGTTAATAGTTTAGATGAATGTTTAAGTTTTTGTAATTCTATAATAGGTAATGTTATTATTATTTTGATATTTTATGTTATAATTGTACATAGCGTGTATCACGGTAAATAAAATGCTTCCATGAATTTTAAAGTAGCATTTTCGACAGGCTATACAATTTTGGTAATTTAAGTATTTGTTTCTTTTTTCGTAGACATAGCTTCTTTTCTAGTCAACACCAACTAAGGACCACAATAACAACACTTTTCTTACATAGTTACTAAGCATTTACTGTGGAAAAATATATTACTATTATTATTAGAATAAAATATAATCTTAGAGAAAACTTTAGGAGAATAAAATAAAGTTGTTAGTGAAATATTTAGGTTCCAATAGAGATTGTTTATGGGTTTGTTCTAAGGTATGTTTTTTTTTTTATTTATTTATTTTTTATTATTATTTTGTGTCGTTTTGTTTCGTGAAAAAACTCTATGCCAAGTAAACAAATGGAAGAAAAAACCAAACAATATAGACACCCAGCCATTGTATAGACTAATAACGTCAGTATCAAATAAGAAAAAGAGTTGGTCAAGAAAGACATGATAGAAAAGATGAATATATATATATATATATATATATATATATATATATATATATATGGCCTATATATATATATATATATATGGATTTTTTCAAGACTAAATTTAAATCAGTTACGATCCCTGATATTGCAGTGTTCACTACAGAAAGCACCTGAGGGCCCATGTAATGAAAGCAATATACGCTGTAAAATATTTTATCTTTCAATTACTTCAGGCATATTTTATATATTATAAATTTATAAATTCACAGATAATAAACCTAATGTTCATTATTATTAGATGCAATTTTTAATAAGAGCTTTGTTTCGTAATTATTATTATTATTTATAGTTGACATTTATTAACTAGCCTAGAAGTATGTACATCTTAGTTAAAAACCGATTTAAATTCAAAACAAAATATCCGATTTGTAATTGAAGACTAATTGTAAATCATTTAAAAATTAATCAAATTATTTCATCTTTTCTTAAATGTTAGGACGAGAAGTTTACATTTATTGCATTACTAATTAGAAAGTATTTAGTTAATTATCAATTATATTATATATTTCAGTAACATTTTATCCATGATTATATTAGATTTTAATATCAAAACAATATATCCATTTGTTAAAATGAATCGCTGAAATAATGTTTGAAAATAAAATATAAGTAAAGTTACATTCATTATATCTATACATTAATGATTTTAAGGTATACCACTTTGGATATTATTATTTTCTATACTTATATACTGCTACTAACAGAAATGATTGTTATAACAAAGCGTGCCTTACTGATAAAGTACTGATATCTGAAACAGTATTCTTTCTATATCATTCACTCATATAGCAGAGATTGATTTTTATTAATTCACCTTTCAAAATATTATAACTATCCCAATTAAACCATTAAACAGAAGTAATTAAAATATGTATCTATAAAACTATGAAACTACTCAAAATTATGTGTGTATATATATATATATATATACGTTTTTTAGTAGTCTTTACCTCCCCACTAACATTAAAAAAAAATAATAATAATAAATAAATTAATTAATGAAACTAATTTTGAAAATATATATTTATATATCAAACAACTTGAATATTGACAATACGTAATATGATTTGAATTGAAATCAGAAACAAACAAAAAACATTTGTATTAATTTAATCTCAACCCCTGTGAATATTGAAATGTATGGTTAAAACGCAAAAATGTTAATTTATCTGTTCATTTTATGACACTTTTTTGTTAGTTTCATTTATATATTGCTTCTTACGTATATAGTTTCTCACCCTGTCTAACCTGCATAACCTTTCCTTCCCTAATCGTTATCTTACCTGACTGACCCAACTTCTCGTTCAATTATACCATAAATGCTGCCTCTTTAATATTTTTATTTATTTCTGTAAGCAATAAAATGATTTTATTTTCCAAATATTATAAAAAGTGGAATTATCTATAAATAAACTAATGTTAATATTTAACTAGAAATATGGGAAAACGTTAATTACTATAATTCGGAAACCATCAAATAAGTTTGAGGTTGAAAATACACACTATGTAAATTGAAATTACGTATCATTTGCCATATTTATTTCAGAAAGAAAATATGTAATTCGGAAAACTTAATTTGTAAGTTAAAAGTTATTGTTTTTAGTTTTATAAGGTTTTTCCAAAATCATTCTTTTACTTCACTCGTTAAAAATTATGAGGTGTTGTTTATGACGAATGGTATTTAAAAATAGCAAGAAGAATTGAAATAAAATAAGTGAAATATTGTTCTACCATTTTCTAAAAAAAAATAAAAAATTCGATTAGTTTTTTCTGTACGTTTTCGATTCAGTACCTGACAATGAAAAATGCCTGGACTCATTACTTACGTCAAGACAAGTTTAAGGTAAAGTATAAATAATTATTACACGAGTCAAGAGCAGACATCACCCTACCGAAAGTTACCACACCTAACCCCCCTCTCAACACTTTTTAGTAGGCTAATTTAAAAGTCATTAAAGTATATTTATAATTTTCCATAAAGAAATAGGAAAAAATCTAATATTTATAAAAACACTCGTAGGTTATATAATGTTGCTTAAACGTATTATCCTCTTTCAATGTAACTATACAATTACCTAAACGTTGTCAGTAATGACCGTTAGAAAAGTTGAGAGGTGTATTTACATAATCAATTAATTATCACTTACAACAACCATTATTTAAGTAGGAAAATCACTTAAATTAGACATTCCGTAGACTATACGTTACCTTAATTTGAATTTGTAAATATTTTTGTTAGACGGTAGCCATCTTGCTCAGCAACCTAACAACTACACAGAGCAATTTATGATTGAGCCACAGAGTTATTATTATTTTTGTACATATATGTATGAATGGTTAGGTAATGGTTATGAATAATGTACAGGTTAGTGAAAATGTGAAGGAGAATTTACGATACATTGAGTCTGAATTCGATAGAATAAAAAAAAAAAGAACCAGTTTAAAACATTAACAATTTAACTTATTAAAGGATAAAATATAGCAAATGCTTAAAGTTTCAAAATATTTTAATAATATAAATGAACTACAATTGTTTCGCCTTGCTGCATCATCGGGCAACTGATAATAAACAGGTATAGACAACTATTTAAACATACACAAGTAACAGGAAACTGAAATACAAT
The DNA here is from genome assembly GCA_963513935.1 of Aphrophora alni. Taxonomy (NCBI): domain Eukaryota; kingdom Metazoa; phylum Arthropoda; class Insecta; order Hemiptera; family Aphrophoridae; genus Aphrophora; species Aphrophora alni. The sequence goes on along the minus strand of OY740771.1, from coordinate 68,388,017 downwards.
AGAGAAATCGGGAAGGTAGGGGGATGACCTAGCAGGTAGATAAAGGTTAATGAACTATGTTATCGATGGGATTTTGAAGGGGTGACGAATTTAATACAATTTGGTCATTTAACTTAAGAATCGGCCTAACTGAAATAGATCTATTTATTTCTAAACATTATAATTTATTTAAACTATTGCTTTTATTTTCTATATGTAAGGGTTTAACATTCAACTTCGTATCAAAACTATGACCTGAGTCCAAAAGGTGGTTAGCAAAGTTAGAGTTTCTATAGACATGTTTCCAGCTATTTACTACCTGATTGACCTATGTACTCAGATTCACAATTCTGATAAGATATTTTATAAACTCCACTATTTTCTAACGTTTCTTTTTTATATTATTATTGACCACATTTTCCGTAGATTTTTAGTACAATAAAAGGCAACTTTGCGATTGCATTTAGTTGAAATAGAGTTTCTGATTTTATAACTAGTTCTGTTTATATGAGATAATTTACAATATTTAACTATTTCAATGCTCTCGTTATGGGAAGAGTAAACTAAATATTCAGCCCTTCGCTTTAACATTTTCCTTAAAATATTAATATATATATATATATATATATATATATATATATATATTACTATAATATTATTATATTTAAAAAAATCTGTTATATTTGTAATAATATAAAATAATAAACAAAAAAATTGAGTGTTTCTACATTCCTTGTAATTAATTGATAAGTATTACAGAGTATAGAAATATTTTCCCTTTTACCAACGAACAAATACATGTTTTCATGTTACGATATTAGTTAAACTGATAATGTCTTCCTTCCTTTACAATTAAAGCTTAAAGTACTAATTAAAAATCTTTACAATCGCTTAAGATGTATAAATATATTACTTAAGCAATTCATTTATTAAAAATATTAATTTATTAATGCCTTTAAGAAAAATATCATTTAAATATCTGCAAAATCATTATCATTTTACAATTTATCTAAACAGTAATTTTCTGAAATGTTTGCGACGGTGTTTCAGTGCTATTGTAAATTTTTACAAATTTAAGTTAACTATTATGTTTTAATGAAGTACACTTTAGAAAGATAATGTTAGAACTTCTAATAAAATAATAATAAGGTGTTAAATTATTTTTGTGTCTTTTTCAATTATTTAAATAAAAATATGTATTGTGTTTTTGTGTGATTGTATGATTGTATGATTTTATGATAGTTACACAAAACTATAAATTTATTTTTTGATTTTTAATAAGGGCGAGGGCGAATACTTATTAGCTGTTTTAATAAGGAATTGTACTCAATAGTTATGATTAATATTTGTACATATAGACTAGAAATAATTTAACTCAACAGTTTACATAACAAGAATTCAAAAATATAAGACAATATAATGAATTAAACTAATCTGTATAATAATAATACACTTTTTAAAAAAAATAATTAACACATATTACTATATTTTGAGTAATTAATCTTCGATTGTTGCGTGTAACACATTATAACTGTCAAGAAATTTGAGGAAGTTAGAATGTTTCGGAAATGCTTCAAAATAGATTACTTTTATTCTCGTATATATTATTGACATTACCTTCCTCTCCCCCTTCATAATTAGGGAAATCAGTAAGTACCAGAAATTAGTACATAGTTCACGATAGTGAGAATACTAGAGGAAAAGAAAATGTAATAAGAATAATAAAAGAATAATAAAATGGAAGTAGGGAGGCCTTCAAAGGTTTTTTGAAGCCTGACATCCCTATTGCATACCTCACACAAAAGAGTTTAATTTAAGTTTGGAATTAGTTTAATAGTCACGTGAATAAATTGAAAACAAATATTCAAAATATTAATTTTTATATAAAAAAGGAGTATTTTAAAAGAAGGCGAAATTAATTTTATATTACCATTAACTATTCTTAACTATATTTGTTTAAATTTTAATTAAATTTTATATGGCGATTAATGGTTGAATATGAGAAACCATAATTACAAAATGCAATTTTAATAAATAATTACAATTAAAATCGATATGAAACAAGTAATCCCTAAACCATAAATAAAACATTAACACATTTAACATTTAATTTAGAAAGACAATTAAATCGTTGTGTACATTTTAGTTACATAACTACCATCATCAGGGAGATTTACAGTTAAATATTGCAGTAAGAAGACAGTAGGGTCAAACGTATGTACAGTTTCTCCCACTCCTCATTGGTCAAACCTCATACATGCGTCGCAATATAATATACAATGAATTATTTTAAAATCAAAGGAACAAACAGATGTATATGTATATGAAATGATACAAATCGATGTTCTCTAATGTAACTTATATTAAAACATAAAATAAAGCATCAACCATACGTAATTTAAAAAATACATGTATGATTTAAAACTTTGGATTTGTCAAATATGTGGTAAAAGTTGGTTTTAACGAAGAAAATAACATGGAACTCGGACTGGCCCCTTATCAGAAATTAACAACAAATCTTTTTCAGTTTTAAAATGCAAATATTTTCAAAGAAATTCTCCAATTCTTTTTTCTTTTTTTTTTTTTTTTAAATCAAACTAACATTAATAATAACTTATTTATGAAAAGTAGAAAGAATATGCTCATCAACGTTAGATTTTTCAGGAATGTGAAATTATTTATTCTTCAAATTTTCTTCAAAACTTATTATAGCAGTTTGAAAGGTTATGATATATCACTTATATTTTATTAGTCCAAAAGAGAAACAAAACATCTCGTGTTTTTGATGCAT